>PVIH01004568.1:0-39219 GCA_004025045.1 Sigmodon hispidus
TTTTTTTTTTTTTTTTTTTTTTTTTTTTTTTTTTTTTTTTTTTTTTTTTTTTAAACTTTATTTATTTATTTGCCTTGGTGTTTGCCTGGAACTGGAACTACAGACAGTTGTTAGCTGCCATGTGGGTGCTGGGAATCGAACCCGGGTCCTCTGGAAGAGCAGAAGGTGCTCTTAACCGCTGAGCCATCTCTCCAGCCCCGACTTGGTGCTTTTTTTATTATTATTATTTTTATTTTATGTGAATTGGTGTTTTGCCTGCATGTATAACTGTGTAGGGGTGTCAGATCTTGGAATTACAGACAGTTGTTAGCTGCCATGTTGATGCTGGGAATCGAACTCAGGTCCTCCGGAAGAACAGTCAGTGCTCCTAACCACTGAGCCATCCCTCCAGCCCAGGACTTGGTGCTTCAGGCATGCTGAGTGCCTCTGTGGTTGATGCCATTTAATCCACACACTGCCTTGAAAGAGGCAACCGTCTCTTTCTGGAGAGACTAATGTCCAGACTAATAAAGGACAGTAAGGCAGAAAGGGGCCAGTGGGTGGCTCAGTGGAAAGTGCTGGCAGTTTGAGCAGGACCGCCTGAAGTTGGATCCCAGCACTGAGGTAAAGCTGACTGTGTGATCTCAGTGCTTCTGTGGTGAGATGGGGGCAGACACAGGAAGCTTGGAGTCCAGCTAGCTTGGCCATGGTAGCAAGCAACCACCAAAGAGAAAAATAAGGTATCACACTCAAAGGTGTCCTCGGATTCCACACATGTGCCATGGCACATGCATGCCCACACCCATATACACAGGCAGGCACACACATGCATGCATCCATTCATATATCACATGCATCCATGCATGTACACACACACACACACACACACTAAACAGATTAACATAAAATGTAAAAACCCAGTAAGAATAGGAAAGGCCTTATCAAGCTCACCCAGTTAATAAACAAGAGCAAACCCAGGGTTTGGGTCTGGTCCACAGCCTAACATGGTCTGCTTAACGGTGGCCTCAAGGCTCAGGATGGCTTCCAACCTCTTTCTTTTCTCTCATTGCATGTAGTTTCTGATCTGGGCCCCCGGGGTTCTGAGTCCACTGTCTCCCTGGGCTGTCACCTGTCTGGGCAGGAGGCTCTGCTCGCTCATTTGCTGTGGCATCTGGAAGCATTAACTGTGGGTAGGTATTTTAATAAAGGCCTCTTTCTAAGCTATGCCTATATAAATGTTCCAATTTAATATGCAAATGTGCTGCTGCTGATTTGGGGTGCAGTGGGGCGGTATTGTTCAAGCTGCAGTTATGTTGATTTAGCCCACAGCTTGATGTTAATAATTCAGTAAGCAGCGTTATTTTTTAATATCCTTGGTCCTTGAGTCTCATCCTTTTCCACATTAAGGGACGAGGGCCTGCGTGAAGTTTTGCTTTAATGAACAAACAACTCTTGGGTAAGAATTCCATCCAAATGCTGGGGAGCTGTTCAGTCCTGGTGCTGCTGCTGTCACAGCGAGATCGTTGCTTCCACTGTCAATATATTGACCTGTTTTAACCCAAGTTCTGCTTTCTGTTATAATTTTGTCTAGTATTATTATTGGCAGATCAGATTTTTTTTTAACATTAGTATTTGCCTGGGATATATTTGTTTTGTTTTATTTTTGAAACTATGTGTCTCTATGTAGCCCTGGTTGTCTTGAAATTCTCTACACAGATCATTGCCCTAGGACATCTTTTATACCGTTGTCATCTCTGGCTTTATCAGTATGTTAGGCATACCTTACATGTCACATTTAGCTAGACTTTTGAGTTTCTTTTTCTTTCTTCTTTGAGGGGGGTTTGGTTTGGCTTTTCGAGATGGGTTTTTCTCTGTAACTGCTCTGGCTACCCTGAAACTTGCTTTGTAGACCAGGCTGACCTCTGCCTCTGCCTCCCAAGTATGATTCTGAGTTCTTTAGAAAATTTGGATGTGGTGACGCACACCTTCAAATCTCTAATTCCTACACTTGGAAGGCAGAGGCAGGTGGATCTCTGTGAGTTAGAGGCCAGCCTGGTCTACACAGTGAGTTTAAGTACAGCCAGAGCTACAGAGTAAAACCCTGTTGTTGTTGTTTTTTTAAATCATATTATTTATGTGTATGTGCCTGTGTGAGCAAGTTAGCATGT
The DNA here is from genome assembly GCA_004025045.1 of Sigmodon hispidus. Classification (NCBI taxonomy): domain Eukaryota; kingdom Metazoa; phylum Chordata; class Mammalia; order Rodentia; family Cricetidae; genus Sigmodon; species Sigmodon hispidus. The sequence continues at coordinate 2,148 of PVIH01004568.1, forward strand.
ATGTGTGCATTCACATGCCTTTGGAGGTCACAAGGGGGCACTGCAGTCTTTGGAGTCTTAGGCAGTGATGAGTCACCCAGGGTGGGTTCTAGAGCCCAAACTCCAGGCCTATGCAAGAATGCCAAAGAGCTCTTATCCACTAAGCCATCTCTCAAGACACTTGAAACATTATTATTATTACTACTATTATTATTTTATGTGCACAGCTGTTTTGGCTGCATGTGTGTCTGAATACCCTTTTGTGACCTGCTCCCTATGGAAGGCAGAATAAGATGTTCTGAAGCTGGTTATAAATTGTTGTGAGACACCATGTAAATAATCCTCTGAAAGAACAGCCAGTGTTCTTAACCACTGGGCCATCTCTCCAGCTTACTCATTTTAATATTTTTTTAAAAAATATCTAGCTTTATTTATGTGCATTGGTATGAAGGCATCAGATCTCTGGAACAGGAGTTACAGACAGTTGTGAGCTGCCATGTGGGTGCTGGGAATTGAACCCAGGTCCTCTGGGAGAGCAGCCAGTGCTCCTAACCACTGAGCCATCTCTCCAGCCCCACTCATTTTAATTTTTAATATAACTGCTAAAGTATAAATTTTCCTAACATCATATTACTTCTCCAGTGGAGACAATCTCTTGTATACAGAGGAACCAAGTGTAAAGACTCTCCCTTACTCACTCTCATCTTCATTATTATCTAGATCTTCAGTTCTAACATTTATCATTAAAATACTTGAATGAGTTTCTGGGTGTGGTAGCACATGTCTTGAATCTCAGCACTAGGGAAGCAGAAGGGATCTCTGAGTTTGAAGCCAGCCTGGTCTACAGAGAGAGTTCCAGGACAGCCAGGGCTACACAGAAAAACCCTGTCTCAAAATAAATAAATAAATAAATAATTTAATGTGTGTGATGGCTTCATGCAGCCCAAATTGGTCTTGCTGTATAGCTAGGGATAACTTTAAACTTTTCTCTCTTTTTTTGAGGTTTTTGAAACAGATTTTCTCTGTGTATCTTTGACTGTCCTGCAATAATTTGTAGACCAAGCTAGGCTTGAACTCACCTTTGGAGTGTTGGGAATAAAGGTCAAAGTTGTGGGCCACCAGACCTGGGGACTTTGAACTCTTGATCTTCTTGTTTCCAGCTCCCAAGTGTGAGCCAGCCCATGTGAATTACATTGAACTGGAGATTAAGCTCAGGGCTTTGGTAGTGCTAGGCAAATACCGAGCTATGGCCACACTCCTAGAATATATATTGGTCAGGAATACAGATCTGTTGGGGGAGTGTGTATCTACAATGCACAAGAGCCTGGGTTTCATCCCCAGCCTTACATAAATAAGTAAAAGCAATAAAATATGTAGTTAGAAATTAGATTTACTAGCGTATTTGGCTAACTTCTATGATCTTTTTAAAAAATATATATTTATTTTTATTTTATGTGAATTGGTGTTTTGCCTGCATGTATAACTGTGTAAGGGTGTCAGATCTTGGAATTACAGGCAGTTGTTAGCTGCCATGTGGATGCTGGGAATCTGGGAATCGAACTCAGGTCCTCTGGAAGAACAGTCAGTGCTCTTAACTGCTGAGCCATCTCTTTCTAGTTCTTAACTTCTATAATCTTTTCAGTAAAACTGTGGGGGATGGGGAGCTGGAGAGATGGCTCAGCGGTTAAGAGCACGTCTGTTCTTCCAGAGGACCCGGGTTCGATTCCCAGCACCCACATGGCAGGTAACAACTGTCTGTAGTTCCAGTTCCAGGCAAACACCAAGACAAATAAATAAATAAAATTAAAAAAAAAAACTGTGGGGGATGAACTAGCCTATGGACTCTAAAAATGCTCATGTAGAATTTTTCAAAGTCTACATAGGATATACTGAGGTAGGTTGATAGACACCTCACTGGGCATGCTCAGAATATTACTTTTCTATAGGCCATCCAGTGCTGCTAAGGAGCAATCTACTGAGCCATGTGTGGTAGTACATACCTTTAATCCCAGCACTTGGGGAAACAGAAGCAGAGGGGACTTTGTGACATCAAGACAAACCAAGGCTACCTAGTGAGACTTTGTCTCAAAAACCAAACAACAACAACAAAACCCTGTCATCTTACTTGGTACTGCTTTATAGACATTAGGACTATTCTCTTGTTGTCTTTGAGTGTGTGTGTGTGTGTGTGTGTGTGTGTGTGTGTGTGTGTGTGTGTGGTCTGTCTGTCTGTTAATTCCACCAAATGGAAGTAAAGACCATTACCTAAATTCTTTGGTCTAATAAGCAAGCTTTATTTTCTGTCAAACAGGGTTACCTCTTTAAAGTATGGTTTTTGAAAATTAGCATCAAACACTGGGAAAGATAGGGTTTATATAGTCCAAAAACTCAAGACTAGGGGTTTTTCAAGGGTTAGATGATTTCCAGAGAAATTTTGGTCACATAAGAACTTGGCAGAACATTTTATCTTATCAGAGTACATTCAAGGTATGAGTCAAACGTCATAGTTTCTTTTTATTTCAAAGAAAAGTTTGTCTTGTTTATAAGTGTGATTTTTTTAACTTCAAAAGATAAAAATTGTCTGTTGTTACAGTATTATATAAATGGAGGGCATTTCCCCATTAGTTCATAGACAGTTTTTTTTTTTAATATCATAACTACTGAAGTAAAACTTCAATGAAACCACCAACTGGAGTGCATAATCCAGGGGATTTTAATGAATCTAGTTACATAACCATCACTACAGCTAAAGGTGTTTTCCTTACCCTGTAACACTCTGCTGGTTTTTCTGCAGCCCCCTTCTCCAGTCTTGGCCCAGACAGCACTGGTTCCTCCCAACATCAGTTTGCATTTGCCCCAATCCCTGTCAGTGGAATGAGGCAGGACGGGCTCTGTGCAGCATCTTCGCTGAGTCCCTGAAGTGTTGTGGTGGGAATGGTGTTCAGCTGCATGAGGATATGGTGGACATTTTTCTCTCAGTGGACATTGGAATTTGGGAGTGGTAGACATCAATGTGCAAGTCCTTGTATGGACATTTTTCTTTTCTTTTGGGTAAGTACTGAAGAGTATGGTTCCTGAGCAGCATGGTAAGTATATGTTTAACTTCACAGAAACTTCCAGGTTAGCTCAGGGTGCTGGGAGAAGCTCAAGGTCAGCCTGTGTGGGAGTTTGAGGCCAGCCTGAGCTACATAAGACATTGAAGAAACAAAACAGTAATACAAAGCAGTAATAACAAAAAGAAAAGGAAGAGAGAGACAGAAGCAGAGAGAGACACACACAGAGAGAGAAACTTGTACCCTCTTTCCAAAGCAGCTACTGCCTTTTCACCCTGGCATTCCAGGTGAGGAGCAGAGGGTATTTTTAAAGCATGAACTCAGTGCCATCACCACGGCAGGTGACTTTAGAACCATTTTCGAATGAAATGTTAGGAATGGCAATGAGGGTATTGAGGACATTTCCCAAGCATTCATCTTCTGGCTGCCATCCCCAGTGTCCCCATGCCCACTTTGACTCCTCAGTGTTTGGCTCCTGGCCCCCACTCGATTAAGAACTCCATGAATAAAAGATGTGCCACTCATAGATATGGAAAGCTGACAACCAGTTCAAGCTTTGTATCTCCTGCATTTCATCCAATCAAAGGAAGTTCAAGGCTCCTGTTTTCTTCCTTCCCAAATGTCACAAGATGCTTTGATGGGAGCTAGTTGGCATTTTCATCCTGTTACTACAATATCTCCCCTGACTGTCACCCAGGACGGTCTCTCTGCTCTCCATAGAGGCCTGTTTCAGTCAGCAGAAAAGAGGAAAATGGAAGAGAAAGAAGCACAGTCTCCTTTTAAGTATATTGCCTGAAGCTACAAGTCATTTCTTCTCACTCTGTGGGTCAGAATTTACTCCCATGGACACACCTAGCTGCAAGGGAAGCTGAGTGATGAGGCCTTCATTCTGACCAATTGAACATCTGCATGGGTACCAGGACTCTTACGTTTAGATGAGGTTAGGGATAGATTCCTGATAGTCTACCTCAAGCCTAATTCTGACCTGACTGCTTCCATGCATGCTGAGAAAGCCAGACTGATGTCAGAGGAGGTGTTTGCCAGTACCTCCTGCCCCTGACCACTCTGACCCTCCTAGGGGACTCCCTCTGGAGGTTATCTGCTACAAAGGATGCAGAAAAACTGAAGGACTGGATTCAAAGAGGACTGGTGATAGAATCAGTAGGTGGGTCTGCTAGTTGGGGTAGGGTGGGGCACAGAGACCAGGGCCCCCTGGCTTTTCCATAGCTTACCAAGACTTGATCTCTGTGAAATTTTGCAGCCCTGAGGATGTACCCCAGAGCTGTGTCCAAAACGTTGCTACAACCCATATATATCAATATTATATATCAGTTTAAGTTCAAGCCAATAAACATTTTGTCCTCACACTATAAGTGAGAAAGCAAAATGAGATGAAGGTCCAGGCAAGGGTGATGAGACCAGGAGACCAGAGGTCCATGTGTGTCCCCTGGAGTAGATCTGGGACAAAGAGTGGAGGGCAAGTGCCTTCCTAGAAAGGTGGTCCCAGGCAAGGAGCAACCAGCTTCCTCAGCAGCAGGAAGTAAACGGTCTATAGTAGGCAGACAGTTTAAACAAGGTGTACAGGTCAGGTCCAGTCCTTCCAAGAACACTGGGAAATCATACAGAACTTGAAACTCAAAGCCATTCTGTCCAAGGAGGTGGAGGATTAGCATATGAGCATCCTTTGCCAGTCTATTCCCAACTCCTGATATTTCACCAAGCAGTCTGGCCTGCTGAGAGCCCAGATGGAAGGCCCCTCCCCCACTGCAGGATGTCTTCAGGCAGATAAACCAAACAGAAGGCAGGTGGAAAGTGGCTGGTACTCCTGAAAGGGTAAGGGGTAAGGCCTGAGGGTTTCGAGCAGGAATCTTGTGCTGTGTGTGCCAAAGGATGAAGAGCAACATCCTTGATATAGCTTACACACACACCACACACACACACACACACACACACACACACACACACACACTCCTCATCTTCAGACTTACCCTGTTCCCTCATACTGCAAGACCTTTATATAGACTATTCTGGAAGCCTGGAACAATCTTCCTCCTGTTGAACCAGCCTCCTCTATCTTTTTTTTTTTTTTTAAGATTTATTTATTTATTTATTTATTATGTATACAGTATACAGAAAAGGGTACCAAATGTCATCATAGATGGTTGTGAGCCACCATGTGGTTGCTGGGAATTGAATTCAGGACCTCTGGAAGAACAGTCAGTGCGCTTAACCTCTGAGCCATCTCTCCAGGCCCCTAACCACTTGTATCTTAAGCTTAAAAGCCATCCTATATTTAAGACAAGCTAAGTTCATTCCTGTTTATGATTAAACCTCTTTGTCTAGGGCTGTAGAGATGGCTCAGTGGTTAAGAGTGAAAGACCCCAACCTCAAATCAAACCAGTGAAAATTTTCCACAAGGCCATTTGGCCAATTAGCAGGAAGTCATCTTGTGGGCAAGCTTCAGTAAATCAAGACCCTGGCAGTTAAGGCCCTTTGAACAAAAGATAAGGAAGGTCACAGGAGGGTGAAGAGACCGGGAGTGCCTAATCTTAACCCAAACCAGATGTTCACAGCATCCCCAGGATCAAAAACTTTACAACCTTGCCCCATAGCTGAATCTTGTATATGGTTTGCAATATTACCCCTTAGCGGAACTTTGTATGTAGTTCAAAGTAGCTAATGAGATGTATGTCCTTATGTTTAAGCTGATGAGACCCCCTCTCTCAGTATAAAAGGGGGCTATTCTTTGTGCTGGCACGCTCAGTTAGCTGAAGCTGCTGATCGCCCACAGGTGCCTGTGTATTAAAACCTCTTGTTAATTACAGCTAGTGATTTCTGTGTCAGTTCTTGCGGCTGGGGTCTCTAAGGGTCTTTCAAGAGCACTGACTGTTCTTCCGGAGGACCTGAGTTCGATTCTGAGCAACCACATGGCAGCTAACACCTGTCTGTAATTCCAAGATCTGATACCCTTATATAGTATACATGCAGGCAAAACACCAATTCACATAAAATAAAAATAAATACTTACAAAAGCCTTGTTTCTCAAAGACTGGGCTATGACCCAACTGTAACCCTAATTATAAATGGTTCTGTACCACCTGTTGCAAGAAATGGCAACCATATTTTTGTTTCTAAAAAATTTCTTTTAACCATCTTGCAATCCTACCTTTGTTTCAAAAGGTTAAATGCTACCTGGCTATGACTATGGCCACCTTGTTATGCCCACTTTGCCACCATGTCTTTGCTTCAGGAGTTAGTTCCTTAGGAATAATGTGTGTGTTTATATACTGCTCCTGTAACAACCCCCCTCCTCCATTTTGCTTGACGAATTCCCCATTTGGAAACACACTACTCCTGAGCTATAAAAGTCCTACCATCCTCAAACCCTGACTTAGGAGGAGGCAACCTGTGTACACAAATAAAAAAGCTTGCTTTAATTATTTTGGCCATGATGATTTGAGTCTGAGGTCTTTCCCTTCCTATCATTGGGATTGACACCCTCCCTGTATCTAGTGCACATCTAAGGAAAGTACATATTCGTTAGATATTGGTTCAGTTATTCCCTGTACCTTCCTTTGTAGGCTCCTCTGAAGAAAGTCTGTAGATGAAATTTTTCATCTAGACTACTAATCAGGTCTGTCCCAACAGCCACTCCCCAAATAACCACATTGAGGCTTATTATTAATAATAAATGCTTGGCTGATAGCTTAGGCTCATTTTTAGCTAGCTCTTATAACTTGTTTACCCATTTCTATTAATCTATGTGCTGCCCCAGGCTGTTTACGTCATGTATGTACTTCCCAGCCTGCTTGCTCTGCGTCTCATGGTGGCTCCCCTGACTCTGCTCTTCTTCCCAACATTCTCTTAGACTGGTTCTCCTGCCTAGCCTTACCCTGCTTAGCTATAGGCCAATCAGCTTCATTATTGAACCTGTCACAGTGACATATATTCACACAGTGTAAATGAGTATTCCACAAAGTTCCCATATCAGCCTAGGACAAGATCATGTCCTCCCAATGCCCACTGCTCCAGCCCTGTCCCACAGTGTCAGCAGCTCTCTGAGGCTAATTGATTAGTATGGCCTTCCCCATCAAGCTGTGAGGAGGAGATCTTGGTTGTCATGTTCAGCAACACATAGTAGGTGTTCAAGAAATGTACATTCACTGGGTGAATAGATAAATATGTTCATGAACAAATCTGGATCTAGCTGAATAAAGGCTCCAATAACCAGAGACAGACTGTACCAGCTAAAGAACCTGGGAAGAGGAGGAGGCTAATTAGCAATTCATTAGAATCCATTTCCAAGTCTATAGTCAATGCTAATGACTTGTTTGTTTAAAATAGGAAGTTCTGCACTCATTAAACCCATTAGTAAGTGAAAATGTTTCTGGGGAAGTCTGGCCTCCCTCACGGGAGCATAATCTCAAGGCTGTACCCCTCTTGCATAGACTCCCAGGAATCAGCAAAGCAGGTGCTATGAGTGAGAAACACCTAGGCTGATCCTTGGCTTCCTCAGTGTTCTTGTTCTACTCTGTAAAATGCACAGAGGACATTGTGAGTCCAGGATTGCCAAAGAGAGAGGCCATGCTTGGTTGTATATATGCTCGGGCCTTAAGTGTGAAACTTTTTTTTTTTTAGACAGGATTTTATTATGTTGCTCTGGCTGTCCTGGAACTCGTTGTATAGAGCAGTTGGCTTCAAATTCATAATGATTCATCTACTGGGATTAAAGGTGTACATAACCTAGCTTGAGGTTTATTTTTATGTTAACATTTGTCTTTATATTAAAAAAAAAGTATTGTCTCCTTATTGGCGGCTTCCCTAGCCAACGTTGTTAATTGTGCTGGAATTCTTGACTCATAGCTGGCTAGGGGCTTTAAGGGGTAAGGGCCCCTTCTCTTCCTGTCCTTAATGTCCATTTTTAAAATTTCTTTATTCATTTTGGTGTTTTTGAGACAAGGTTTCTCCATGTAGCCCTGGCTGTCCTGGAACTTACTCTGTAGACCAGTCTGGCCTCAGACTCAGAGATCCACCTGCCTCTGCCTCCTGAGTCCTGGGATTAAAGGCATGCCCCACCAGTGGCAATTGTCCATATTTTGACAAGAAATTATTAATCTATTTGTTTTTACTCTCTCCGCCTCCGTCCCCCCATGTGTGCGTGTGTCAGGACGTGCGCGCGCGCGAGCACACACACACACACACACACACACACATACACTCGGGGATCTCTTGCCTCCTGCAAGCTGAGCACCATCAGGTGAGGGCCGCACCCTTCCTGGGTCTCACAAACCCTCCTGCTCCCAGGGACCTCAGGCTATGACTGATCACTACTGGCCTCAGACTTTGCATACATTAGATCAAGTCATGGAGGTCTGGTCTTTTAACCCCAGAATTTGAGAGGCAAGGGCAGGCTGATCTTTGTGAGTTCAAGGCCAGTTTGGTCTACAGAGTGAGTTCCAGACTATATAAAGGGACTCTGCCATAAAACATAAAGAATCAAGTCACTGAGGTTCAAGGAGAAAGCTGATTTGCCAAGGTTGCATTGCAGACTCTGAACTGGCCAGAGTGAAGACAATAAGTGACTGTTGAAAGCTCAGCTCTATATTGCACACACACACACACACACACACACACACACACACACACACACACACGCACGCACACAGGCACACACACACACACACACACACACACACACACTGATAGAAGTGAAAAGGGACATGGTAGGGAGGGTACCTGGGAAGGAACAGAAAGGTAAAGGAGAGCTGAGGGTGGTTATGATTAAGATACAGTGTTTACATATATAAAACAATCAAAGAATAAATAAAAGATTTTTTTTAAAGGGCTCATGGCTGGCCTGTATGATAAATAACAAAGCCAGGGCTCCAAGCCAGAGCTAAACAGAGCCCTGGGGGAAAGCTTCGAAACAAGTTCCCTGAGGTGGGGCCACCCACCATCGCTCAGGAGCCGAGCTCCTTCAGGCCTTGTCCTGTCCACACTTCCACTGCCTGCTGCTCACGCCCATCTCCCAGTCATGTACTGAATGTGGAAGGCTCTGCTGGCCTCTGCCTGAGGCGCCCCTTGCTTGCTGGCTAGACTGTCTCTCCAGACCTCCCATCCCCTTCAGCCCAACTTTCGCTTTCACTTAGGTAGCCCAGCACCACAGTCTTCATTGTGCCATCTCTACAGAGTGCTTAGAACCCAGAAGGCTGCTCCAGAGCCTTCCTGGGAGATGCTGCGGCCTGCTTGCTGCTGACTTACTGCCTCTTCCACCATAGCTTGTCTGGTTAGCTCTCCTCTGGGCCTCGTTCCTGGAAGGCAGTATTTGAATCTTTGTCTTCCTACCAAACTGCAGGGTTAGGGTCCTGTTATGCCAGCCCTGATGTATCTGATCATGTGACATTAGCAGCTTTGGGTTCAAATCCAGTGGCGGCTCTCTGTAACTTCGAGCTAATTTTTTTTTCAGTTATGTGTGATGCTAGCTAGAGTATGAAGTTGTTGGTGTTTCCATTCACGGTGCTGAAGAGATGGGTTCAACTATAACCCTTCAGAGAGGTAAAGATAGACAGATGAACAGATCTTCTGGGAAAGATCAGGATACGCAGAGGGACACAAGCAGTGTCCTAAGAATAATAGCCAAGAACCCTGAATTCAGTCTGGGCAGTCTAAATACTAAGAGGCCATGAGTGCATGGAGAGCTCGGTGTGATGAGATCACCTCCCTGCCTGTAGAGAAGGGTCCCCATGATAGGGAACCACCAACCACACCCCCATATCTGCATGGGCTAACTACAGAACTATAGACCCACAGGGCCTCTAATTTAAAAACAAATATTTGTTTTTATATGTGTGTCTGCAGTTGCTCTGAGAGGCCAGAAGAAGATATTAAATCCCTTGTGAGCCACCCAAAGTGGGTGCTGGGAGCTAAACTCAGGTCCTCTGAAGGAGCAGCAAGCTCTCCAGGCCCCCGCCTTCTATTTTAATAATAAATGTTTTTGTAGGTTATACATACACATTTTTTTTTAAAGGAAACAGTGTAAAGAGCATTTTCTGAAGACATCTATCAGCCACCCTGTTCCCCTTCCTGGAGGCTGCCATTTGGGCATCCTTAAAGAGCTGTTTTAAGCCAGGATCTCCCCTACTGAAAAGACAGCCCTGCTCTTCAGTACTGCATCTTGGAGCTATACATGAGCAGTCTCATTCTGGAAGATTGTGAGACAAGCCACACATTCCGCCAGGCTAGGCTTTGAGGTGGCTGTAAATCTTTATTAATCTGAACATGTACCAGTGAACATGCCTCTTATCACCCTTGCAACACGGGGTAAGGAAGTTCTAAGGGATGGAGAGATGGATCAGTGGTTAAGAGCACTTGTTGCTCTTGCGGAGGATCTGGGTTCGATTCCCAGCACCCACGTGGCAGCTCACAACTGTCTGTAACTCCAGTCCCAGGGGGCCAAAAGCCTTCTCCTGAATTCTGTGAGCACCAGGCATGCACATACATACATGCAAGAAAAACACTCAAAATTCTGAAGAACAGGATTGTTAAATCAAAGGGTACACATGCTTACAACTTGACAGGTTTTAGTGGGGTGGAGGAAAGACTCAGCAGTTAAGAGCATGCATGGCTCCTTTAGAAAATGAGGGCTCAATTCTCAGCATCCACCACATTGTATGGCTCACAATTGCCTATATCTCTAACTCCAAAGAATCTAGTGTGTGTGTGTACACATGTGCACGTGCAAGCATACACTAACACCCATGTGCACATGCATACACACATAATTGAAAACAAATCTAAAAAAAACCTCTACAGTTTTTTTTTTGTGTGTGTGTGTGTGTGAATTGGTGTTAATAACTGTGTAAGGGTGTCAGATCTTGGAATTACAGACAGTTGTTAGCTGCCATTTGGATGCTGGGAATCAAACTCAGGTCCTCCAGAATAGTCAGTGCTCTTAACTGTTGAGACATCTCTCCAGCCCTAGTTTTTGTTCTTAAACACGTGGCCCAGCATTGTTCTAAAGATGAGCACTGTCAGGCTGGAGAGATGGCTCAGCAGTTAAGAGCACTGGTTGGTCTTCCAGAGGTCCTGAGTTCAATTCCCAGCAACCACATGGTGGCTCACAACCATCTGTAATGCAATCTGGTGCCCTCTTCTGGCCTGCAGGGATACAAGCTGACAGAACACTGTATACATAATATATATATTTTGAGACATATATATATATATTTTAAAGATGAGCACTGTCTCTTCAGCATTTGTAGCACATTTGACCACAGAGATCAGAAGAGAGCGTCAGGTCCTTTTAGGTGGAGTTAGACAGTTGTGAGCTTCAACGTGGGTCCTAGGTGCTGAGCCAGGTCCTCATAGGAGCAGTAAGGGCTCTTTATTGCTCAGCCTCTCTCTCTTCTTCATTTTTAGGAAATAGTCCACAGCACATTGACATAGCTGCTCTGTAGACTGCACTGGGCAGAGACGGGGAGTGTCTCGTCTGCTCCAGACTGTGTTGTGTGATCCCGTGATTCTCTTGCTTCAACATACAGGACATCTATTGCTTTTGTAAACAAGAAAAGTCAACACACAGACACAACCATCACCTTAAAGGAGATAAACAAGAGTTGGTTTTAGAGTCAATCGTGAGTGCCCAAAGCTGGGAACACAGATTCCACTGCCCCAAATACCATGTTCTAATGTGGTCTGTTTCCCGGGTACTCCAGTGCTACACAGGCAGGCTCGAGTCAAGCAGGGAAACCTTTGGTGCAGGCCTCAGCTAGTCTCTGATGATGCTTAGCCCTGGGGCTGCTGGAAGCTGGGAGTCTGTCCCAAGAGTGTCAGTTCCGAGACAGAGGTAGGCAAAGAACAACTATTAAAGATCTGAAAACAGACCAAGATAACTTGGCTCCAGACCAACAACATTCCAACTCTCCACAATCCTGTAGGTTCTAGTCAGTCTGCCAGAGAATGGCCGTGTACCACATTTTCATGTGCTGGTGTATGTCCAGCCAGTCTTGAAGGAGCCTGTACCAATTACAACCTCATCTTCTTCTGTATTATCAACATGGTCTTAAATTACAGAAGTTTTAGGAGGTAAGATTATGCCTGGAGACTGGTCCAAACCCTTTTTCGTGGAACAGATGTGAAAAACAGAGGCTTGTGAAGGCTGGAGGAACCACAAGGTCACTCATGGGCAGTGCTCGTTCTGTTCCTATCTCTGGTGTCTCGGGTCTTCCAGCATCTGGGGCAGAATGAGAACACTGGGTGGGGAGCCTGTGGGAGAAGATGTCCTCCTCCCCCGTGGGGTGCTCTGAGGTCTCTCTCTGCTGCACACCTGCACGTGGGGGATGTGACAGATTTTATATTTCCAGAAGAAATTTCTGGTTTTTCTCTCCATTCCCTTCTTGTCCCCACCTCCCATCTCTTCCCTTGGAAACAGCCTTAGGTTCTTAAAGGGACTTTCCTCCCTTCTGAACCCTGTGTGGGAGGAAGCTGAGGACGTGGGGGCACTGACTGGGACAGGAGGTTAAGACCTAGAGCTGTTGTGCAGAAAGAAGGGCAAATTACCTAAGGACTGGAACCAGACCGGGGGCTGTACAGGCAGCCATTCATCAGTGCCTTTTAACCCTTTCCTGCGGCACGAGTCGTGGGTACCAGGCCAGGGCTGCTGTGAGGAGCATTTCCACAAATGGTAGGGACTGGAGACTTTGACGTGAGGTCTGCCTGCTCCCTCTTTTGGCTTTGCACAAAGCCTCTGGCTCTGGGTAAAACTGTAGGAAAAGGTAGCTGAGCTCCTAATGTCGGAGATGATTCCTGTGGGAAATTAGGCTGCTTTTCAGGCGTGATGTGAAAAGCCGCTGCCTCCCAAAGTCAGCAGTGGTGGGGTGGGGGTGCGGGTGTGGGGAGAATGCCATTTATAAAGCAATCAGCGCTTCACCAGAGTCCCCCATCACTCAGAATTATTTTCTGAAATTTGGCCTCTGTCCCTCACTCTGGAGGAAAGGCAATCCAGCTCTCAGCTTCCAATCAAGCAGGACTGGGGCGAGCCACACAAAGGGAGAGGCTCCTACATTGTTCCGCACAGCTGGAGCTGAGGAAAATCATTTCCAGGGCTCCTCCACGATGCTCCGATGGAGCCCGAGGAGGCCTCATCAGAGGCCACATTCATCTCACTTCGTACTTTTAAACTTTAAAGCACATATTTATGTGCCTCAAGTCGCTCGTGAACCACCGCACGTCAAACAGTTCTGGGCTGATGGAAGAGGTACACGTCCTGGGACTTTCAGATCCAGTTTATTGCCAGCCTCTTCTCTTTCCATTTCCTCCGTATGCTACCTCGAGATGAATATTCCTAAAACGCTCTCAACGCATCCTGTTCGAGAACCTTTCAAGATGACCAGGTTAATCCTTCAAGGCTGGGCTCCAAGGCTAGACATTCAAAGCTCTCTGTGGGTGTGGCCTCAGCTTTGCCCAAACCCCTTCCCATGCCCCCCCCCAGCAGGCTGTCACGGACAGGCTACAAATGCAAGGTGATATAAATGGCTGTCATCTTCCTCCTCCACACCTGGGCATCTGCAGGCCGCTAAACACAACTCCTCCTTTAGAGGGAAAGGACAGCACCTCAATTCCTTCTCCACATGACAGGGAGGGCTAACCAGGACCTGTGCCTCCAGGCTTGTCTGTGAAGATATATGGAGATCAGGGCTGCAGAAACAGCTCATCTCCTTATTTTTATTAGACCTTTGAGCTAAAATGACTTTGCTATTTTCTTTTCTTTCTTTTTTTTTTTTTTAAGATTTATTTATTATGTATACAGTTCACAGAAGAGGGCACCAGATAGTTGTGAGCCACCATGTGGTTGCTGGGAATTGAACTCAGGACCTCTGGAAGAACAGTCAGTGTTCTTAACCTCTGAGCCATCTCTCCAGTACAGACTTTCCTATTTTCTAAAAGAATGTATAGGCTGGAACAAAAGGACCCAAGTTCAATAACCAGCACTGATGGGAAAGCCAGGTGTGGTTATGTACACTTGACATCCCATAGCCAGGGAGGTGGAGACAGGTAGATCCCCAGGGCTCTGTCCAGCCAGCCATGCTTACTAGGTCAGTTCCAGGCCAAGTGAGGAGACACTGTTTGAAAGCAAAATGGGTTGCCGCTAGGGAAGGCCGCCCAGTTGACAAACTCTGTCCTCCACACACCTGCACACATGTACATGCACACCTGCACACATGTGCTTTCCTCTCACACACATATGCGCCCACACATAGCACACATGTACACACACATAAATAAGTTAACATTTCAAAAGGGTATTTAAAAAATTCAAAGGTGAGCTTGAGTAGTGTTGGTGTACATGTGCCTCACATCTGGGAGGCAGAGGCGGGTGGAGCTCTGTGAGTTCGAGGCTAGCCTGGTCTACAGAGTTCCATGATAGCCAGGGCTGTTAGACAAAGAAACCCTGCCTCAGTGACCCCTCCCCACAAAAGTCAAAAGTGAAGAGTCCAAGGGCCTCACTGCCTGTCCCTTTACCTAGGTGGATCACTGCCACCTACTGTAGGTGGCTGGTTTGGAGTAGGGTAGCCAACTAAACTGAGGAGCAGGAATCCTGGAGTGTGTCTGACTCTGGCTGGAGGAGATGAATCATCCTTATGAGTGAAAGGGAAAGAATGGCCACCTGAAATGGCTATAGGCAGCATCTCTGGCTGGATAGAGGTTACAGAACATAGGTAACACCAGGGAAACAGGAGTCCAAGGCTGGAGAAGGGATGTAGCATATTCTGGACTTCTGATAGTCATGCTAAGGTGAATCTATTATCACTCCAATAGCAGGTAGTGTGGGTGCAGACAGTGGCAAGGATGCTCTGCCTGCAAACATACACTTCTCCTTTCTAGGAAGTCCTCAGATTTCCCAGACTCTGTCTGGGGACCTTTCCTTAGCTTTACTCTTCCAGTTTTCCTTTGTACAATTGAAAACAACCATCCTTCCCAAGAAAGTATCTGCCAACAGTCATCAACTGGAAATGGCCATCTGTAGACAAATATTTCTCGGTCCTGCCTAGTTCCATGGTCCCATCTCACAACAGCCACCAGCAGCCTTCCCACGCAAGAGCTTTCCCTGCTTAATGCGCCAGGGTATCGAGTGTCTCCTTGCAGATCCAGCCGAGGTCCTGGTATTTGCACCCCTCAGTCTTTTTGACTTGCTCCACCCTGCAGTCAGTGCAAAGTGGGTCATGCTGGGGGCTAACCAGGGACTTTCTCAGCCACAACTATGCAATAGGCTAGGGCAACAATTTGGAAAGCAGGAAACCCTGGTGGAGGCTAAGTCACTGTGATACTAGAGTTTACCGAGTGGATTCCTTCCGAGGGGACACAGCTGCCGGAAGAGGCCAAGGCATCAACAGCACGAGTGATGGGAAATGAACCGCAGAAGTAAAAATGACCCATCCAAGGTCATAGTCACCCAGAGGCAGAGGCAGGAATCCTCCCCAGTTCTGATGTACCTAAGCATCCATGTTCTTTCCACAATATGACACCTCCAGCCACCTTCACAGGATGCCCTATATCCAGTTCTGTATTTCCCTGACCTCTCTAGAACCTTCTACTGCCAAAAGAGTATAGCTCAGATACACTCAACACCTTTTTGCTTCTACCTATTCATTTTTCTTCATGTGTGTTTGTGTGCTAGTGCACATGTGGAGGCCAGAGGTCAACTTCAGGGTTTTCCTCAGGAGCCATCCACCTTTTCCGAAAGCAAAAATTAAAAAATATTTTTACGTGTTAAGTGTTTTGCCTGCATGTATATATGTGCACTGTGACACCCCTTCCTTGGGGGTTAAAAAGCATCAGGTGCCCTGGAATTAGCTACTGGTAGTTATGAATCTTCTTCAAGAGAAACAAGTGCCCTTAAGTGGTGAGGCTCCAGTTCAGTCTCTACCTTGCTATTTGTGAGACAGGCCCGGTGCAACCTACCAAGCCGACTAGCTGGCCTGACTCCAACTACACAGTGCATCATCACACCTGACTTTTCTGTGGGTTCTGGGGATTGAACTCACCCTTATGTTCTAAAGGCAAGTGTGTTATACCAGCTGGGCCATCTCACTAGTTCTTTTCCTGTGTGTGGGTTTGTTTGTTTTTGTTTTTTATATAGGGTCTTAAGTGCCTCAGGTTGGCCTAAAAACTCAGTGTAGCCGAGATGATCTTGTACTCTTGATCCTGCTGTCCAACGCCTGGCATCACTCTGTCTGCTCACAGTGTACTCATGCTGGTAGATGAAGGAAAGAAGCACTTTCCACCTCAGCAAGCTGGAAGAGGGAAGGGACCACTATTGGACAGCCATGCTAACATGGACTACCTTGAGCCAGCTGGGCAGGTTCAAAATTTCAGTCATCTGAATATAATAAGAGGCACGCTGATTAGTTTTTTTTTTTGTTTTTGTTTTTTTTGGATCAAGTGTAACAATCTGCTCGTTGGAATCAGAAAGCAGCTCAGCCTATTTTAACTCTTTGTGGGACAGGAGTGAGTTTGGAGCACAGTGGTAATCTCTCTCTCCTGTGTCCCTGTCACTGCCTCATTAACTAGCTATGTAACACTCTGTAAGGCATGCTACCTTGCCAACCTGTTTTCTCATATGTCAGAGGCTAGAGACTGAACTAGCCAGTCACTTTGTCCTGGTAGAGCTGGGAACCAAGCCAACCCTGAACTTCACAACTAGAAGAGAGCCATATGATACCACGAGCTCTTAGCTTGGGGGGCCAGATGAAATCTCAGGAGTTGTATAGAGCTCTATGACGTCAGTTAAGTGGCATGTGAGATGTTGCAGGGTGGTAGAGGGATATATCTGCAGAGCTAGTCTTCAGTTCATCAGATGCCTGCACAGGCCAGAAGCAGAAGAGTCAGCCTTCCTTTGGCCTGGCCCCTCCACCCTTGGGCTGGAGTGCTGAGGCCAGAGAGGAAGCCCATGAGGACTACCTGAAGAGCGGTGGCCATCAAGACCTGAGGGAGCTGGGCATTCCACTACCCTCACAGCAGATAATGAGCTGCAGCCCTTCAACTCAGTGTCCCCCCTCATGCCAATGAAATGCTAGAGCTTGGGGATCATCCACATCACTTGGAGAGTTACCTGGCTGGTGCCTGGAAGGGCATTACCAATCTATTCCCTGTCCACACACTCAAATGTGTGCTGTGTAAAATTCCTTAGCTAGGAAAAAACCAAGGTTTTTCCTGCCTTTTTTTTTTTTTTTTTTTAACATAGGTGACACATGCCTGAGAAAGGGAAGATTTCTGGTACAAAGATATCCCAGGCAAAGGCAAGTCTGCATAGGAGACTTGGCAAAGCAATATTTGGCAACCTAATGAGTGAGAGGTGACGGCTGGGCACACCGACGGCTGCTGACACAAGGGAAGTCATAGCTCCTGGTTGAAGCCTACAGGGGATGGTGTGAGGCCAGGAAACCGGAAGGGGAAGAAGCCATGCCTGACTCCGGTCTCTGGCTGTTTCCCATTTACAGATATTCCACAAGAGCCTGAGCTGACCCTGCATGGATACAATTAGTAAATCTATTTAGCAGGAATAGGAGGCCATGGAGCAGACAGCTGTGTCCTTACAGCAAACCTTTCAAGGAAAGAGAGGTTCAGCAGGAAGCTGTAAATCAGAAGTAGTAGAGGACACATTAGTACTCCTAATGTAGATAACTTACTTTAATTCTGATTCAAATGTGATGGGGAAATGAAGACCCTGGACCTTGATATCAGTGGATCCCTGCTGGGCTCTTTAGAGGCAGTCACACATGCATTACACTTACACATTTCAAAACCTGTGAAAACATCTAGGATCTGTTTGAGCCAGTGAGCTAGACAGAGGGCCAGTCTGTGTGTGGAGCTAGGATACAACCCAAGGCCCTGGGCACACTTAACTGTTTAGCCATACCTATCTCAGCCCTTAAAAGGGCTCGTAGGTCAGTACCAACAGTAAAAATTAAGAAATCAAGCTGACAGGGCTCAGCAAGCAGTTAACAGCACTTGATTACTATTCTGGAGGAACCAAGTTTGGTGGCTCAAACTATCCATAACTCTAGTTACAGGGGATCCAACACTTTATTCTGACATCAGAATATACATGATGTACATACATACAATATAGGCAAAACACTTATATAATAACAAACAAATAAATAAAATTAAGCTGGGTGCAATGGTTCATGTCTGTAATCCCAGTACTCAGGAACTTGAGAAAGGAGAAATGTCACAAGTTCAAGGCCAGCCTGAGCTACCTAGTGAGTTCCAGAAGAGCCAAGGCTACTTAGTAACACTGTTTTAAAACAGTGGGGTGGGGGTCTGGAGAAATGGCTTGACAGGTAAAGGTGGGTGACTTGCCAGGCCTACTGACCTGAGTCTAACCCCTGGGACCTGCACAGTGAGTGGAAGAAGGGACCCCTCTGATGAGGACATGACTGACATGGCCCCAAACCCCACATACCCCATACAGAAACGCAATGGAAAAAGCTCTCCTCCAAAAATTAAGAAAGCAATCTCTCATTAAAAGCTTTTTAAGAAGGTTTATTTATCTTATGAGTATTTTCCTCACATGTGTCCGTGTACTATGTGCACGTCTGGTGCCTGTGGAGGTCAGAAGAGGGTGCTGGATCCCTTGGAACTCGAGTTATGGATGGTTTTGAGCTACCAGTGAGTGCTGAGAATCAAACTTGGGCCTGGAACACAGTGGTGTGTGTGTGAGACACTTGGGAGGCAGAGGGGCTGTGCACATAACAGGCTAAAGAGTTAAACTCTTAGAGATATCAGACAATGGCATCTGAAAACATGAAGAGTGACTATAAACAACAGTCAGCCACACTCCTTCAATCCAATTTCTAAGCAGCTGTGCGATCGATCAATTTATATATTGATTGTCTGTCTAATCCACCTTCACCACCTCACTGTACTGCTGCAACCACCTCCATCAGGGGCGGCTCAGCTCAACTTCTGGTTGGTAGGGTCTGACAGGGTCACTGCAGCTGCTGAAGCAGGTGGAGCACATTGGTGGCATAGGGGTTCTGTGGCTCAGCGGCCCCCTGCAGCTGCACTGGGTGAAGCCTGGGATGGGGGGCCGTGAACTGCTGCACAGGACAGTGTAGCTCATGCAGGAGAAGCCAGGTGGCGTCAGGGTCTACCTTCATCAGGTGGAGGAAGCCGCTGTGGAGAGAGGATTGCATGGTGAGTAGGGAAGGAGGGAGGGAGGGAGGGAGGAGGCCTACTGCTCATCCCAGAAGCTCTTTACTGGACTCTGAGAAGGAATTGATCACAATATCAAGTCACTTCAAACAACAGAGGGAACCCACTTTAGATCCTAAGAGGCCATTAGGATGGTTCCAAAGCCTTACAGAAATAGAAGCGAACAGCTTCCAATCCATTGACATGGAGTAAAACAGTAATTAGCCCAAGGGAAGCACTACTGACACAAAGAAGATCTTTGGTGTAAAGCTGGGGTCTGGAGGAATGACAGGCCTAGACCGCATCTACAACCCTGTAACATCTTTTCTTCAAGGTCCTTGTGCCCTAGTATGGGCCCATTCTGGCCACTCAGAGCCATGGCTTCTTAGAGGTATGGTTACCAGGGCCAACAGAATATGAGTTCATCAAAGGCTAGTCAGTACTGATGTCCTGTACAAATACAATCTGGAGCTCAAGGGCCAGGGCCACAGTGTTACTAGAGTGAAATCCTTCACCTTGGCCTGAACTTTGGCTATTATCTGTCCAGCTCCTGTTTCTGAACCACCAGTCATGTGTTCAGGGCCACCAGATTGGACAATCCCCCAGAAGCCTCACACACCTGGCTGGTCAATCTCAGGGTAAGCGATGCCTTCCTGTGCTCACTCACTGAGTCATCTTCTGGAGAGGCTGCTTTCCCACTCTGTCCAGGTGACCTCCCACCTTTCCTTCTCCCAGGACTTTCTGCACTTAGCTGTCTCACAGGGCAGGGCTGTGGCTGCTGGGTTTCCCTTGGCTCAGCACACTGTAAGCAGCCAGTGAATATCTGCTGACTAACCGGCTCTCACTTGCCTGAGGACTCATGACTTTGAGGGATACCCCTTCCTGGAGCCTTTATATTCTGGGAAGGATATTGGAAAGGTCACAAGGTCACCATCAAGGGAGAATAAAAACAGGGTGAACAGAATGTGTCACCACTAGCTATGGAGCCTTGGAAACTATACCCGAGGTTTGACCTCAGTTTCCCCAATGCTTCCCTTTGTTTTTTCTTTGAGACAGGGTCTCATGTAGGTTGCGCTTGTTTCAAAATCAGTATGAGGCCAAGGTTAGCCTTAAACTCCTGATTTTCCTGGTGCTGGAGAGTTCCTTTAGTACAACTACACTTCCTATTTTTCAATTTTCTCATTTTACAGGGTTTTGCTAAGTTTTAAACGTTTCTTTACTTTGTGTGAATGTGTGGACATGTGCACGTCATGTGTGGAGGTGGGACAACTTGCAGGAGTAGGCTCTTGCTTTCCACCATCCTGGGATGAACCTGGTCATCAGGCTCCATGGCAAATACTTTTACAGTCTATCTCACCAGCCCCCAACTATATTTGACATCTATTTTCGAAGTTAGCATCCACAGGAATGGGTTTTAATATAGCTTTCACACAATTGTGCCATTATATGTTGTTCATGCTCATCTCCATGTGATCCTCCATTTACCAGCTAAAAATAGCATCAGCCTCCAGTATTAGTGGGACTCCATCACAGACTCAACTAGGGATAGACCAGAACACTTGAAAATCAAATTTCATTTGTATTGAACATACACAAGCTTTTTCCTTGTCTTCACTCCATGACCACCACACTGTCACCGGCATTCAGTGTTTACACTGTGTCAGGTGAGCACATGTGCCCAGGTTGTGCAGACATGCTGTCATTTCACAAAGGTACCCATGGGACCTGGAGCCAATTCCTCCTGGGCATCAATGAACAATTATATAGATAGAAGCAATTATCTTATTCTTGCCAATTATTTCTAGGGAACTCTAGCATACTTTTCAGTGTCAAATGGAAATAAAATAATTGCTAAATAAAACTTAATTTTGGTTTTAATTTCACTAATCTGAAAAACCTGTGCCTTTGGGGGAACTAGACCTTATCCTGCAAGGCCAGTTTTGCTTTCTTCCTTGGGTGTGATAGACTTGTGTGTGTGTGTGTGTGTGAACATGTGTGTGCACCTGTGACTGTGTGTATATGTGTTAGCTAGAATAATCTTGTTTATAATATACACAGTGGTTGCTGAAGCAGTGATTATACTATTCTAATTCATCGTTTCTACTTCACTGCACAAAAGAGATGGGGCCTGCGTGGGAGACAATTTTTGTTTAAAAACAAAAATATCTTTGATAATTAGAGTGGTGAGGGAAATGATAACACACGCACACACAGTCCGGGAAGCACACTTCTGTTTACACGTGACACTGCTGACAGTTTCCCTGGGTGCCAAAGACTGTTAGAATGCAAATGATTCCATCTGATTTCTTTTCTGTACTTCAGGAGCTGGAACAGTTTCTCAAGCTGCAGCTGCTCTTCCTTCAAGGAATATTTTTATCTGGGCTACAGTCAGCAGAAGGTGCCATGGCTCCGTCCAGGCACGGCTCTGCCCTGCTTACAAACTTGGAGCACAACACCTCTCATTTCCTGAGACCCTGTTAGTGCCGGATGGGATGCTGTATTCACCCTCTGACATCTTCAAATAAAATGCTAACAGGGAAGCAAAGAAAGTCCGTGCAGAGTTCATCCGCTTTTATTAAGCAGAGCCAAACTCTTAGAAATCATTTCAGATGTCAGTGCTTTGCTCCTAAAAGGGTAGATGCTCCAGCAAGTTCCTCTTCCTGCCTTGGCTACTGGAAGCAAAGCATCCTGCCTCCAGAGCCGGCTTCCACTTTCTCCCAAGTGCATCACAGGCAGTGTAGCCACCCCAGGGGATTGTTCTGAGGGGAGGAGAGAGGAGGGGAGAGGCAGGGAAGCACTCTGAGCATCTCGTGAAAGCAGTTCCAGAGACAGAGATACAGAGAGAGAGATAAGAAGGGGGAGGGGGAGGAAGAGAAAGAGACAGACACACAGAGAGAGGGAGAGAGGGAAGGGGGAGAGAGAGACAGGGGTGGGATGGGGAGCAGGAGACGAGGAATGATTCCTACCACCGACTCCAGCAGCATCACCTGCTATGGATAATGCTCAGTCTGAAAAGGGCAAAACATCTGTCTTTTGTCTCACTCAACTCCACAGTGCCTTGGTGGGGCCCAATTCTCAGATACAGGGCTCTAATTTTGTCTGTTATTTCAGGGATAGCAAAATGCAGTGCATTTCATCTTCTGCATGCCTGAGGTGGGGAGTGAACCCGAGTCAGGAAGGCAGGTGGCTGGCAGGAGTAGCTGTGCTGGGAGGGAGGCATTCTGTCTGTAGAACCCTAAACACTGACAAATTCTTAACCTGGGCCCTGTGGGCTTTGCTACAAGGAGCTGAGCCTGCGGCCTGGTAGGTCGGGTCTAAGGGCTCCGGAGGCCTGGCTTTGATTCTCAACTCTGGAGCACTTTGCTTGGGGCCACTGCTCCTCCAGCCTCTCCATATAATCAAGCCAGAAAACAAAAGCAAGCTCTCTGTCTTGAGTGACCAGGGCAATTGCCTGGAACACGTTCCCAGTTTACCTCCAGACACGGCAGGAATGGTTGTTGAACATGCCAAATGGCCAGTTTCATCTTTTTCCAAACCCAAAGAACTCACACTATTTACCTCCTGAACAAAGACTCCTCTCTCCTTCCCCCAGGCCCAAACTGGTGGCTTTGGGGAGCACAGTCATCAAGAGATTACCTGGGCCCCAGAGCACAGGAGGCACTCAGCTGTGCCTCATGCCTCCACATGTCCTGAGGCAGGTGATTATCTCTCAATAACCTGTAGGGCCGTGTAGCTTAAATGATAACTTGACTTTAAAAAATTTAGAACTCGCCGTTAGGCAGTTTCTAAGCAACCTCTGTTTCCATGGCAAAGAAGCCTGGTGTTTATACTGATTTTTCACTTAAAATGCGGTTTTATTGAATTTCACTTCATGCAGGCGGCCATTTCCCTGCACTTCAGCCCTATCTATAGTTGACAGGTATCAGTAAGTACCTAATAAACTCCAGAGGCCAAACCAACAGAAGGAGAACATTCCTTTGGGATCAGAGCTGGGCTGCTCCAATGAGCCAGCTGGGTTGTGGTGGCCTGGAGAGGCAAGAAGTGTGCTAATGCAATCTAGCTAACTGATTCTGGCCTTATCTTTGTGGTTCAGAGATTTACAAGCATCCAGTCAGCCTAAACATAGTGCTAAGTCTCTGAGATGCTACAAAGGTGGTTGATGAAGGCTGTGGTTTCTGGAACCCATCTGCTGGGAAAGGCAGATGTGATAGTATAGTATGGCTAGGCCATGCTAGAGGCCCTCTGTGGGTGCAGTCAGGGAACGATTCCCAAGGACTGCACATGACCAGCAGTGATTCCAGGGGGCAGATAGACAGCTCCAAGGTGCTGTCTGGCTTCCATGGAGCTCTACAGCACAAGCACTGGATTATCTACCACCCCCACATACATACACAGTGGCAAAACCCAAGAGAGCCCTATGTTGCAGCAGCAGAGTATGTCTTCATCACCTCCGTCTAGACAGCATCTACTAAAGATGACTCTAGAAAACTGTAAGCCAATCAGGGTCCAGCATTGCTAAATAAACTGTAACTGAAGCTCAGGGCTCCCAACTCTCTTGGGTGACAAGCTACTCTTTCTCTGTCAATTACTTGCTTGAGGGAATCTCATGTTCCTTGTCTGTTTCTGGATTTATAAAATGCTCTCGGGAGCTGGCAGAGCAAAGGCCAGAGAAAGCACTTGTGGCTTTGTGACTTGTTTGTCTGTTTATTTGGGGCGTCTAAGGCAGTGCTTCCGGGTATCTCCTCAAAGCACGGCACACCACTTACTGGGAAGCAGGCCTGTTCCCCTCTCTGGCAGAAGAGCCTCACACCTCTTTCTTTGGCCATCTCTTCCTCCATTACTCCACACATGCCAATACTGCAAATGAGGCTGTGTGCAGCCTTTTAAACAAATGGATATCCTGAGTGTTAACTTGTCCCAGCCAGCCAGCAGTAGGGCTATGCTTCCACACTCGGTAATTTACTCTAATGGGTCTCGGTTCATTGGTTAACCAGTATTTCAAGCCTGTCCTTTCTTGCTATTCAATTTAGCTATCTTCCTCTGCACCGAGGCTGGTTTTTGTTTCTAAATGTTGGGAATGGGGGATTATGACTGGAAGCAACAATTTACTCTCCAAACACATGCTACCAATTACCTTTGCTGCTATACTTACTTGTTAGACCCAACTATATTTACCTGTTCAAAACCATTCATCCATCAATCGACCTCCAACATGCACACTCTGAGACTCCCATTAAAAATATTTAAATGTAGAGAGGACAGGATTTAAAACCATAAACACCAGTAGCAGCGTATGATGCTAATCATGCCCCTAAAGTACCACAAGACAGAGTATCATAAATGCAGCAGAGCTTCCATTGCTTCATGCATATTTAAAAGGACATGACACAGAGAGGTCCAATCTGTTAGAGACAATTCAAAAGGAAGCCAGAACCTAGCAGGGTGTAAGTCCTACTGTGTGGGTTTTCAAGGAAGCCTTTCCATCTGGCTAGCTCTTCTTCCTCCAGCTCCTCAGGCTAAGGTCTCATGATTGTGTCGCTTTGCCACTGGCTTCAAAGTAGCCTCTGGTCTCAGCCCTGGCTGGTATACTCAGAGGCCATGTACAGTGTTTCCTGTCTCTACAAGAAAGTTAACATTTTTGTGACAACCTAAGTGTCTTGCCTTCTCCTACTCAAATTATTTTTCTGTGATCCATGCTTTGGCGCTAGGGCAGCAGCTCTCACTGATGGGTATAGTAGGATAGGGGTATTTCTGCTGGGGTATGGTGGTACATGCCTTTGATCTTGGCACTTGACCTCTGCATGCACATGTACAGGCAAGCTTACTGCCTCCCTCGCCCCCTGCCATATATCAGGGGTAAACTGCAGCAGGTTAGCAATCTCATGACCCACTATAGCTTCCAGAAAGTACGGGCCACACATGGTATAAGTAGTGCAGAGATCTCTGCCTTCATATCAGAGACCCAGTAACCTGTTTTGTTTGTAATCTGCATAGCAGATGTCTCTTATCTCCGACACCATGCCATCCTGCCTCTCTGTGCTTCAGATATGAGTGTATTTTTAGAACAATGGACCTTGAAAAGAAAAGCAGCAGTGCCTGTCAAGAGATGGGTAATAGGGAAGCTAACTACTTGGGTCTGGATTTGTCAACTATTAATCAAATGTCAAAAGGAAAAATATGAGGCGTGCCCTCATTTCCATGCCAGGTGCACAGGGGGAAACGGCAGTGCCCCAGGCATCAAGCGAGCTGCACCCCCCCCCCCCCATTCAGGGGACAAGCCACTCATTCTGAGCTGAACTAGTGGATCACCTCAGTGGCTCCTGATCTGTTCAAACAGACAGGCCTGCGTGGTGCACAGGGAGGAGTCTGGCTTTGGTGGGCGTAAAATGAAAGAGCCCGTGCTAGTCTGTGTGGTTCAGGGTTTGAAGGCACCAGCTGGTTCTTTGATGGGTTGGGATCCTACTGCTACAAAGTCAGTCAATAAAAGAACCTTCAAACCTACTCCTGACTTCCCCCACAATGGAGATTGGGAGGGTGGTGTCCCAATTAACATAAAAAACCCGTTTAAGAAGAAAGCCCTGTTCAGATTTCAGTAACAAGCAGATTTAGAAGAAAGGCTGCATCCAGGTGTATACATGTGTAGCAACACATCATACATTTGGTTAGTGTATACACACATGCATTTCCTTCATGTGCATATAAATATAGAAACACACTTTGAAACACATGCATCACGAGGGCAGTACCTAGAACAGTGCCTGGCACATAGGAGTTCACCTCACAACTTTCAGAGCTGACCTCTGACCACATAGAAACAACTCATCTGTACAAAGACTGTAGGAGGAAGGCATCCTCTCATAGAGGGAGGAGCTGAAAAGACAGACCCCATGAGGCCACATATCACAGGACACAGGACCTAAACCTAGGTTTGCCAACTGCTGCTCCCTGCTCTCACACAATGCCAGACAAAGGAAGCTGAGTAGTAAGTACTGTGAGCCCTCAGTACCCCACCCCCAGGACTAAGCAATAACAGCATCAGACCTGCATGGCTAGCTGGTGGCTGCCTGCATCCCTAGTTAGGTTCTGGGGTTGGCAGGGGGCAGGGATAGAGACAAGCAGCCTTGGAGCTTTGTTTTATTATGAAACTTATTGGGGATGGACTTCATGCTTTACCAGGAGATATTGCCTAGCTTTTATTTGCTTTTGGCCCAGAGTGAAGGTGCGTATGATATAAGACCTCACTGTAGGGCAGAGAGCCTCGAAGGCTAGCAGCAGACTGGCCCGCAGAGGGCAAATATTCAAAGTCGAACTGAAATTGGGGGATGGGGCTGCAAGAGTTGGGAGCTGCTCCCCTCTGGGATCCTTTTCAGGTATAAAACAGCAAAGCCTCAATGGTCAGAAGGACATAGCACTGTATGATGGGAGATATCCTGGAGACTTCTGGCCACTTGGAATTTCAATCAGTTAAGCTTGCCTCTGCCTCTGGCTTGGGCAGGGCAGACCTGACCCAAGGCTTACTCTTACCGACACTGCCTTCTTTATGGCCCTTGGTTTGGTGGCCCCTCTTTCCATACCGGGAATATGATTTACTTATCCGTCATCCATTAAGATTACTTAAATACATGGGATTTGGAGGAGCCTCCCCCTCCCCCAATAACCAGTTAACAGTGACACCTTGTGGTAATAAGCAGCAAGGTTATCTCCTGCCCCCACCCCTTCCCCAAGCTGTAAGATTTATGCCCCCTCCTTACAAGGCACATTTGCCAGATAAAAGCATTAAACTGGAATGGCATCTACACTCTTAGCATTTACAGCCTTGGTTATATCAACCACCCCCTGATCAATTTCCATTTCCAGAGTTTACAACCTGGATGTAAAAGCCTACCACAAGGCTATATTTAATATGACAAATTAAAAAAGCAAACAGAGGCTCCGGCATTCTTTGGAGCCAGGAAAAGCAAACGGGGAAAGAAAACCCAGCCATGATGTGGAAGGAAGGAATGTGCACCCAGTTGCCAGCTCTGTCTGCATTCCACATCATGATGGCTCAGAGGTCCACAGAAGCATCTACTTCCTGGGCATGGCTCACCATCTTGTAGAAGGCAGGGTGCTTCCCTCAGCAGCTCTCTGGCACACAGAGGAGCAGGATGGGGGCTCAACTGTTCTGAAGGGAGCTGGGTCCCCTGTGGGCCCTTCTGACTCCCATCCCCCATCAGTGTGTGCTGTGTTACGCTGACAGCTATGGGTGAATACGGGGCAGAGGTGGAGGCAACAGTCGGTACAGAGCTTCTGTGGTAGTTCAGGTCAGGGGTTAGGGTGGCCGACTAGAATAGGGCTTGGAATGGAAGTGGAGCAGACAGTTCTCCAAGTGTACAGATAGGCGTTCTCTCAGTAAGAGGTGCAGGTTAAGGAAAGAGAAGTAAGAGCAAAGGGGCTGGGCCTGGGGCCCTACGCTCTCTTCCAGCCGCTCTCTTCCAGCCGCAGTGCAATCAACCTCACCGGGCCCCCACTCCACGTGGTGGCTCAGGACACCAGGCCCGCCTACTGCCTTGGGTGACTCCTCCTGTTTAGAGAGCTCATTAATTTCTTTTTTCTTTCTTTCTTTCTTTTTTTTTTTTTTTTAAAAAAACCCTTTATTTATTTATTTTATTTGCCTTGGTGTTTGCCTGGAACTGGAACTACAGACAGTTGTGAGCTGCCATGTGGGTGCTTGGAATTGAACTCAGGACCTCTGGAAGAACAGTCAGTGCTCTTAACGGTTGAGCCATCTCTCCAGCCCCAAGAGCTCATTAATTTCTTAGTTAAGACACTCAATCAGCTCCTGATCAAGGACAACACTGATTTTCAAGCCCCACCCCATTCAAACTAAGTTCCCAGATGAGGTGTGGGTGAAGCAAGCAGCTTTGCACTTCCTCTCCCTCCTACAAGGCGGTCGGGGTCATCAGACTCAAGCCTCTGTTAGAGGAAAGGCACTGGAGCAAACAAAGGGAACCACAGCCAAGTGGTCTGTGCATTCTCCTCCTCCAGCCACCTTGAACCAGCTTAAGATCAGCAAGGTCCAATTCTGGGCTTAATTACTTTCACTGGTAAAAGAGAATTAGAAATAAAAAGATAAATGTATTGTGAATATTAGCTTGGTGGCTCTAAACTTGAAGGGTGGAATGCAGTGAATGTAGGAAAAGCAGATGGGAAGTATGAAAATCAGATTTCTATAGCTCAAAAGCATTTATTCCAAGATAAAGCCATCATGTCCTTGGGCTGCACTTTAAGCCACAGCAAAGATGGCTATGGCTTGGTCCAGGGAGAACCACCTTCATCTGAGGAACAGAAGTTCCTGAGGGAGGATAAGCAGCTCCTTGGGATGCAACCTTATGCTCCAGAGACCATGACTGATTTAGGGTCTAAGAGATTTGATTTAGGGTAAAGGGGCAGAAGGAAACAAAGCTACCAAGGAAAGCAAGAACAAAGTATTGCAAAGACAATAAATCAAGTCCAGAAGATATTTCCCTCGCTTGTAGGGAATGCAAGTTTTTTAAGGGAGCATGCTGCTCTCCTCATTCCACAGTCAAAGCAGCCTTCCTAGCTCCTGGGGAAATGAGCAGTTGCTTGACTCCCACTGCAGCAAGAATGAGGAGCGCTAACTCCAGATAGCTGGGGCTAAGGGCTATGCCCACTTGAAGTTGGCAGGCCAGGCAGCACCGGCAGCAGGTGTCGGGGGCAGGCAGCTGCAGAGCACAGGCTGTTCCCAGCAGGCAGGAGTGCTGGGAAAGGAGGCCAGGGTGCACTCCAGCTCTCAAGTTAAGGATGCTGCTGTGCTTAGTTTCAGCTTATGAGAAAAATCACTTAGACCTTGAGGAACAGAAATAGCTTGTGTTAGAGGCATAGCTATTTTCTATCAAGCATGGCCAAAATCTTGGGAAATTAGGCTCATGTAATTTTGGGATCAGGTCTATCAAGTTGCTCTTTGGGTCCACTCACTGCCAGAAGCAGGTGAGTGGTACGAACCCTAGAAGAGGCACACATCTGTCTGCATGGCACCCAGTTCTGCACAGACTCTTCTTCAAGCTATAACTTTTCGTAGTAAGTCATGGCACAGCTGGTGCTTTCCTTTGGCTTTGCTATGGAAGGAGCAGAGTCATAGAAAGTTGCTGGATCACTGGTCACAAGAAACAGTGTAGAGGTGGAAACCCTCCAGCCAGGAGAGCTGGGGTTCCCTCCATCACCCGGCCTTTCTGTTTTGCGCCCCTCTGGAATTGTTGCTGACATTGCAGCACAGGAAAAGGTCACGTGCAAAGAGAAAGCATTTAGTCAAAATACCATCTTTGGAGTTGGCACAGCTAAAGAAATCATCTTAACCTGGCAAGGAGAGAGAAAAGAGAGCAGAGATTGCCTCAACTCTGCTCGCCATTAGCAAATCATCTATAATTTAGAACAAACGTAAACAGATGCGGGTGATGGAGCAGACGTACCTCCTGGCAGCCTCTTGTAATTTCACGGGCTGTTTGGTGCTGAGGTAAATCAAGCAGGCATCAGCCACTTTATTCAGGTCACCCTCACCTGCAGGGCAGAGAAACAAAACAAGCCTCAGGTCCTCAGACTGCATTAGGGGCAAGTACTAACCAATCACTGTCTGAGACCTAAGATTAGCCATGCAAGGTTCCCTGAGCTCTATACTCTGTCCAAGCAAGCCAGGGATACCCTAGGTAGAAGGACAAATGGGGACCAGGGTAGACTGAAGGAGGTGTATAAAAGGGAGGCGAGGGATGCAAGTACCACTAGGCAGAGGATGCAAAGCAGGGGCATCAAAGTGGGCTCTGTGGCCAGGAGACCCATGAGGTACTTACCTAAGTCCAGACTCTCACAGAGGGGACCCAGGCCCTGCAAGACCGCCAGCTGCAGCTTGAAGGCCAGTGTGTGAGAATAAACTGGTCCAGCCCGGGCACTGATGGGGGCCTGGGTGATTAAGGAGCTGGCCAATTTTGGTAGGACATCTTTGCAGAACCGGCTCCGGAGAAAATCGCCACATCTGCTTCCAAGTGTCTGTAAAACCTGCAGAAACAGCCCCCAGCTTGGTGACTGCATTCTGCTAAAGCAGCAAGAGGGCTGGGACATGGTTGCTAATTCAATTCTATCTAGAGCTCTACTTAGAAAAAAAATGGAATTATTGCTGTTAATTCCTTGCCCATGGTTTGTGATTCTGACAGTTATAAATTCAGAGGCATAGATGCTTCTATACATAAATACAGATTATGTGGAGTGTAACTCAGAGGGAGCTTGGGTTGGAGGAATAATATGATTAATACCTTGATTTCCTTTCCTTTTTTGATGTGTGTGTGTGTGTGAGAGAGAGAGAGAGAGAAAGCACTTAGAGCAGTTCACATAGATTGTCTGTGGAATCTTCCTAACATCCCTTGAGAAGCCTTGGGCTGGTAACTCTTGTTAGCTGAGTAAACACACACTCAGGCTCAGCAGCTGCCATGTGCAGGCACCAGGAGGATGGTGACCTGGCTATGGTCCCTGGCTAAACCAAGGCTGGTCCCTGTGGCTACAGCCATCTCTGCGTTCTGTCTGTTTGACTGCATAATCTCTCATGTACATCACCCTTTTTCTATCTTTCCCAACAGGCAGTCTCTTTGCATGTGTCATTTAAACTTTCTGTAGCAGAACATATTGAAATGTTTTGCCCCGCTGCACAAGACTGAGTGAACAGGAGGATAGGAATTTCTTTAAGAATCAGTAAGCAAGGCATAATGGGCACACAGTGCCTGTCCAGTCTGCAGAGTAAGGTTCTCATCTCAAGGGCCTTTAGCTGTACCACATGACTTCAGGTAAAGCACTATTAATATGTCTGCATGTGGAAAAAGCAGCCTCACTTGCAGTGCACACATCTTAGTATGTTTTCATTTTTCTACACTGGCTGGCTGTCATTTCAAATAACCTATTAATTTTCATAAAGGAAAACAGCACATCTGAGTAAGATTTAGTAATACCGTCTTCCCTCTCCGTCTCCCTCTATACACACACACACACACACACACACACACACACACACACGGCTGATATTCTGGCTTAGTATCTACTGGAGAATTTTACAGGAAACCAGACCACTGACTGCATTTCCAGCCCTCATCTGCTACCCCTGCACATTTTTGCCCTCTGCTTCATCCTGCTCATCCACTTCTAAATTACGCTGTCTTGGATGGTAAACATATCTCTGTAGGACACCGTTAACTGCTTTTTAGAACAAGGAAGAATATAAATAAATAAGTGTTAATTCATGTGCTAATATAAGCCAAGCTAACCAGAGAGAATGATATCTCTACAGGGCTGTAGACTTTCAAAGGCCTTCACCATAGCTCTATTTCATCTTTGACAAAATCATACTGAAATCCTACCTGAAAATGGCTGACTGTGGGCTTAGGCTGGGAGAAGTTGGCTGTTATCTGGACTCTCTTATGGTTCACTGAGCATGAGTCTGACCTGGGTTCTATCCTTTACTAGCTGTAGAATTCCAAGGTATGCTATTATCTATGAATTTGTTTTCTTCTTGGCCAAAAATGGAGGTAATAAGCACCTTGCAGGTTACTATGATATGAATTTCCATGTGGACAATACAAAGCTTATTGTCCGGCACAAAAGAGATGCTTAGTGAATACTGGTGGTCTTTGCATTGTGAAATCACTCAGCTTTAAAATCTTTCTTTTTTTTTTAAATATTTTTATTTTTATGTGGTGTTTTGCCTGCATGTATAACTGTGTAAGGGTGTTAGATCTTGGAAATACAGACAGTTGTTAGCTGCCATGTGGCTGCTGGGAATCGAACTTAGGTTCTCCGGAAGAACAGTCAGTGCTCTTAACTGATGAGCCATCTCTCCAGCCCCTCAGCTTTAAATTCTAAAGAAAGTAACATTTAGTCTCTTCTGTGCTTTTCTTATTTTTCTTGACTTTCTTCAAGGTCTGTTTCCAGAGTTCAGATAAAGAGAAGTAATACAGGAGACTGGGGGTCAGTACCTTGAAGGCTCTGAGCACTGCCAGAGGGTCATCACTTGTAAGTCGATGCACGAGTGAAGGCCAGGCCCGATGAGCCAGGGGGAGAAGCTGGTTCTTGTGGGACTGTAGAACGACCACACACAAACCCAGCACATCCAAGACCTGAAAGCAAAGACAGGACTTCAACAAGCAGTCAAGGGCTTAAAACCAGATGCCTGGGACCAAGTCTGTTCAGCAGAGTGAGCCTGAGAAATGCATTAAGATAGTAATAGAAACTCGATATATCTTTTGGTTCAGAAATTAACACGAACCTAATTTCTCAGAGATTTGGCCATTTCTGTTGACTTCAGTCCAGGCCAGCTATTAGGCATACACAAATACACAAGGACAAAATATATACACTTCCTTGCCTTTATGGAGTTTAGGATCAGCTGGAAAAGACCTTAGATACCATTCAATAGAGAAAAGATTAGCTACTATGCCAAGAATGACCATAAAGTATGTAACGCAAAGAAATGAAGAAAAGCACAGACTTAGGAAGATCTCTCAGGAGTGGCCTCTAAAAAGACACAAATGATGAGCAGGTACTAGTTCAGTGCACATCTAGCTGTAGGGGCTCCTACAGGTCACCACAAGGAAGACTGAGGCTGGGATGGACCTCAGTGCTTTCTGATCAAGTGCAATGTCCTGGGTCCATCCCTAGCATCAAAAATTCCAAACCAAAACTAAAAAGACCCAGATCTTGCTTCAGAAATGAGAGCAGCAAAATAGAAGAGTGGGATGAAGCTGGACCATAAAAGGTCATATTAAGAATCTTTCATTTTGTGCTACCTATACTGGGACATTTCCAAGTGTTTTAGCAGGGAAATGACATGACATATCCATGTTTTCTGAAGGTCATCCTAGTTGCTCAGTGAAGAAGGCATTTCAAGGGGGTTGGGGAGAAATGAGGCCCTTAAGGAGCCATGACATCAGCAGAACCATGAAAGGATTTGAACCCTATGTGACTTCATCAGGACTGTGTGACTTCAGCTGAGCTGCCCAGAGTCAGGTGTAGGAAATGAGCAGCAGTGACACTGGAGGAAACAGGAAGCAGGGAGGAGGATTAGGCTGAGAAGTTGGTGAGAGTCAAGTCTTGTTGCTGTTAGCAGGAGAAGCAGGCAGGAAGCTGAAGGCCAGCCAATCTTGTCAGAGAGGTTTGGGCTAGCCTAGAAACAGTAGTAGAACTTTTAGTCTACTACTGAACGCTGACAGCTGGTATCAACCGTAGGTAGTGGTCAGTACAGCAGCCTACACAGACTCTGTAAGGATGGGTGCCCCCAAAGAGTGCACATGGTATGTGCCCTGGAGTCAGAAAGACAGAGTGAAGCTGGCCAATGGCGTCTTACCAGGAGCCTTCTACAAGCAGTCGATCCCACACCAAAGGCACAGAACAGAGGAGGCCACACTTCTGGAGTGGAAAAGAAGGCTCAGGGAGACACAAGAGAACAAAAGTGCAGCACCAGCACCAATGGTTTTGGCGTCACTGTCTGGACAAGCTGTATCTCATTTCATGGATTCAAACATTTATTTTTCCCCTCTGCCTGGAAAGCTGTCTTTGCCCCTTTGCATAGCCAGCTCTGCTTCATGAATGGATTACTCTTCTCCATCATGGTGTTTGTTCATTATCTCGCTACAACCTCCTAAGTTTGAGTATGTTGGGTGTATTGCTCCTCCTCACAATAGATAGAAAACTGTAGGGAGACAGGGCTCAATCTGCACCACTGTCCTCTGCATGTCCTGCATAAGGGCTCAACAGGGAGGAAACGAATGAATGTATACACCACACGTCAGGCTATCATATTTCATATAAACAATCCTGTCAGGGTGACATCTTTGTCTCCATTTTCCTTATGCTGAAGCAAAGGCTCAAAGCTGTGAATTAACTCACTCAAGGCCACATGGCCAGTAAACGGCAGAGACATCATTTAACTCAGCTGTGTGGGCCCCACATGGGCAGGCTCCTAGATTTACTCATTCTTACTGTGTGTATAATGTGTCTGTGTATGTACCTGTGTACCAGAGTATGTGCGCCAGTGTTGGCGCAGAGGTCCTGGGAGTTGGTTCTAATATATGGCAAGCAGTTTTACCTGCTGAGCCATCTTGCTAGCTCAAATGACACTCTTTATTTTTGTTTTTTAAGACCAGGTTTCACTGTGTAGATCTGGCTGTCCAGGAACTCACTTTGTAGACCTGCCTGCCTCCCAAGTGGTGGGATTGAAGGCGTTCACCACCATGCTGGACACCAGCTGATACCTCAATAACTGCAGTGTGTATATAGCTGCCACAAAAATGAAAGAGTATTCAGAAGGCTGTCAAATAGTGACTAGGCACTCCCATGTACCCCGTCCCCAGTGCTTGTAGAATGTGGAATGGGCACATATCTCAGGAAGACTGAAAAAGCTCTATTACACAGACTCTGACACTGGGAAGAACTTGCAGATGAGGGTTCCCACCCTTTAACAAGGCTACTGATATGGGGCAACTAAGGCAACTGTTCTCCTTCTGGCTTGAGGTGTTCTGGAGAAGTGATGCTTTTCTTTGGCTTAAGACATTCTAGAGTAACTAATGAGATTTCCCCTTCCCCACGGTCCTTTTATTGAGCCAACTGTGTGGCTCAGTCCCTGTGATGGGTTGTCTGCGAACTGGTGACAAATGAGGAAGTCAAATCACAGAAAGTATTAGCTTCTTCTGTGACAAAAATAGAAAGAAAAACAAAGAGAAGGGCTTAGAAGGACAACCGCCTTAAAATATTAAAAGCTGCATGCTGCATTAAATTAGCACAGAAATTATAGCCTTTCAAAGCACATGGTATTCCTTGCCTCAGAGGCTCAGTGAATCTGTTAGGCTCTGTGGGTTTCAAGGTAGGGGACTCAACACCTTTTTGGCATCTGGGTTGACACAAAGTTGTTAAAAAAAACTATTGTCCCACAGAAAGACTCCTCTTGATGCTTCTTTCTTATGAACATCACACACGGACCAGGAGATGAGGGAATTAGTTGTTTATCCAGTTACGACTGACCACAACACATCTCAGATCTGCTGCTCTATGAATGAAGAAAAGGGCTGCACACTGACCTTCAGACGAATTTTCAGATTTTTATCTGATGATAAGTGGATGCAGCGCTCCATTACATCCTTGGCTATCTGGATGTGCACTGGCAGTGGTGGCTCCACA
This sequence comes from Sigmodon hispidus, assembly GCA_004025045.1. Lineage (NCBI taxonomy): Eukaryota > Metazoa > Chordata > Mammalia > Rodentia > Cricetidae > Sigmodon > Sigmodon hispidus. Next base: position 37,583 of record PVIH01004568.1, read on the forward strand.
TCTGGAAGAGTGTCATTCTTGTCCACTTTGGGGGAGGATGGCTGTTCCTCTGAAAGAACAGAATAAGTGACAATGCTTTAGAAAAAAAATCCAGCTTGGCCAGGTGTTGGTGGTGCATGCATTTAATCCCAGTATTCTGGAGGCAGAGGCAGATTTCTGTGAGCTTGAGAGCGAGTTCCAGGATAGCTAGGACTATTATATAGAGAAACTTTGGAAAACAAACAAACAAATCCAGCCTCAGACTCCAAAACAGGACTATGGTTGTTTGATAGAAAATGGCCCCCACAGGCTCACAGGGAGTGGTCCTATTAGGGAGTATGGTCTTACTGGAGTAGGTGTAGTCTTTGAAGGAAGTGTGTCACTAGGGACAGGCTTTGAGGTTTCAGATGGTGTGTGATTCTCTCCTCCTGCTGCCTGTTGATTCAGACGTACACTGTCAGCTTTTTCTCCAGCACCATGTCTGCCTGTGTGCTGCCATGCTCCCCACCATGATAATGGAGTAACCTCTCAACTGCAGGCAAGCCCCAACTAAATGTTTTCCTTTAGAAGAGCTGCTGTGATCATGATGTTTCTTCACAGCAATAGAAAGCCTAACTTAGACAAAGACTTAGAGAGAAAAATGTGTAGAGATGCACCGTAAGGAATTTAGGCCAAGCTGTACAAGTTAAGTTCACCAGGAATGCTGGTGCGCTTAATCCTCGTGCCGATGAGGCAGAAGCAGGTAGATATCAGTCTGAGGTCAGCCAAAGCTACACAGTGAGTGGCATCCAGCTTTCCTTCTTGTTCCGTTTCTCTACATTTGCAGTTGCAGCACAGGCTCTATGATAGGAACTTTTGCATGGGAGAGAGAATAACAATGTATTGGAAGGATAAGTCATGGGATAACAGTTGACTAAAAACTTTCTTAGGGCAAAGTTCTCATTTGGAGCCACGGGTTGGGCAGTGCTCCAGTCGGCCTTTGCTCTTCTCTCTTCTTTCCTTTCTTTTTGATTCATTCCTTGACCACAGGGGGCCAAAGTTTATCATCTCTACTAGCTTGTAAGATATTTGGATAGCCAGCACCAAAAACCTGTTAATCTTTGAGAACTGACATTATGGGGCAGCCTGGTGCAATGCACAGATGTAGGGCTTCAACCAGGGAGACTCCACAATGTATTTATACCTCCTTCCACTTACATTACCTCACCTGCAAAGGGATAAGGCCTATCATTTGCTTTGAGAAGAGCAGTGAAGAGAATGACACAGCTCTCATCATCTCTCCCTGCCTAGCGCTGCTTGAAAGGCAGAAGATGGTAACTGAACAACAGAAAGAATGAATTCTAGGCCCCATTCTGTTCTGCTGGCCCATCACCAGCCATGAGGGAGCAATTCCACTGAGCTCCTTTAAAGGGAACTGCTCCTTTAATTTTTTTCTGGGTTCAAATTTCTCTGCTGGAAAACCTGAACCTTATAATAGAGGCTAAACTAGTCTCTACTAAAGGGAGATGCATTTGCAGAATGTTTAGATTTCTCAGAGAAAGGGACCTTGGATGTATAGGAGGTGCCTTTACATAGTTAAACAAAACATTCATGCCAAACCTGTATCAAGCTAAATAATCTTATAAAGTTAGGGAAGTCAAATACCCATAAAGAATGAC
>PVIH01004568.1:46114-104656 GCA_004025045.1 Sigmodon hispidus
CCAGCTGTGGCTGAGCACTCCCTGCAGCTCCAGCTGTGGCTGAGCACTCCCTGCAGCTCCAGCTGTGGCTGAGCACTCCCTGCAGCTCCAGCTGTGGCTGAGCACTCCCTGCTGCTCCAGCTGTGGCTGAGCACTCCCTGCAGCTCCAGCTGTGGCTGAGCACTCCCTGCAGCTCCAGCTGTGGCTGAGCACTCCCTGCTGCTCCAGCTCTGTGGCTGAGCACTCCCTGCAGCTCCAGCTGTGGCTGAGCACTCACTGCTGCTCCACCTCTGTGGCTGAGCACTCACTGCTGCTCCACCTCTGTGGCTGAGCGCTCCCTGCAGCTCCAGCTGTGGCTGAGCACTCCCTGCAGCTCCAGCTGTGGCTGAGCACTCCCTGCAGCTCCAGCTGTGGCTGAGCACTCCCTGCAGCTCCAGCTGTGGCTGAGCACTCCCTGCAGCTCCAGCTGTGGCTGAGCACTCACTGCTGCTCCAGCTCTCTCTCAGCACAGATGCTGCGAACTATAAGAAGCACTAGTAGCAGCACAGTATATTGAAAAGAATAAACTAGCCACAAATCCAACCTTATCCCTTATTAATAGTGTGAGAAGGATCTCAGTGAGCCTTATTTGTAAAATAAAAAATGCTGTTTCTACCTAGTCTGCATGGTTATATCCCTGCCATTGAGCAGGGCTCAATAAATGGCAGAGATATTCTAAATATAAAAAAATAAACACTGGAACCTGACAATCTCCTGAGCCCTGAGGGGTTAGAGAGACAATCTTTCCATATGTCCTCCAGAGCACATTCCTGAACATGGAATAAAATAAGACTAGGCAAACCAATCCTGCTCCTGTCTCCTCAACTGGCATCAAAATGGGCTTTCAATGTACCTAATGCTGCCAGCAGAGCATGTAGAACGCTGACAAAGGAAGCAGTTCTCTTATCATAAAACTGGTCCAGCGTGGCCAAGACATCTTGAACCACATCTGCTACCAAAGGAAGTAGGCTAGCATCTGAGTTCCGAAGCATGACTTCCAAGACTTTTGGGGTGTGGGGGTGCAGAGTGAGGTGACGTAGATTTAAAGAGATACCATTCACCAAATAGTCTGAATTTTGATTGATCAGGTGCTGTACAGAGTTATAGCCACAAGCATGGCAAATGTCCACCATGGTGCTAGTAGCCACTTGACTAATGAGCAAGGTTTGGTCTCCAGCCTTCTCCAGTACTGGATAGAGAGCTGACATCAAAAGCAAACCAAAGTCTTTTCCTAATGCATAAGCAAACTGGCCAATCCCTTCCAACTGAATGCATATCTGCCAGATGTTACTGTTCATGGAGCAGATAGTGGGGCTTGGCTTTGACAAGGCTGGAAAAGATACAACTTGGCAGGTGTGTGCACCAGATGTGATGGCCTGGAGGCCATGCTGTTTCAGTGCTATCTCCTCCCCCTCCTCAGCTTCAATACAGGTAATCAAGTACCAGTTTTCTTGGCTTGTGTATTCCTCTAGTATAGATTTCACAATCTCTCTCAGTTCCTCTGGGCCTATACTTGGACGTTTGTTATGAATGTCTTCTACATTTAGCCCGGCAGCCCCTACAACTAGTTCATTAAGGATCATGGCAGCTTGCTTTCGGTAAACTACAGATGCGTGATACAGTTCCATAAAGTGATCCACAAGCAAATACAGGTCCCCATAGTAACCAAGCAGCTGACAGATCTGCCGCAGGAGCAGGAAGACCCTCTCATCAGTGAAGCAACGGAAATATCTCCTCTGGACTCTGCTGCATGGCCGTGCATCTGAGGCCTCAGGAGAAGCACTCAGGTTGTCAGAGTTCCAACGCCGCTCTTCCACCATCTTGACATCAGCTACCTCTAGTTCTAGGACCTGGACAAGTGCTCTGGAGAGGCGCTGCACATGGGCCACAGAATTGAGAATCACACGTACTTTGGGGCCCAATAGTTTTAGATACCCCAATAACAAGGAAAGAGTAGAGAACTTGCCCTGGTCATCTTGTGTGTTCATTAGGCGGGGAAGTGATGTGGCTAGTGCATGCAGGCTTTCTGACAAGATGTCAGCCAAGGCTCTGCTGCCCACCACTACCTTCTGATCTGCAAAACACCTTAGCACTGTATTGCACTGTGCCTGGACTTCAGGACGTTCATCATTTACTAGGCCAACTAACACCTTCAAGAGGGGACCTGTACATTCAACCAGGGACTCACTGCACTTCAAAAGCAGGACCTCCACAAATTCTACCAGTTCCAGCCTCGCTTTCCAGTGTGGGTGAACAGAGACACACTCAATTATCTTCTTAATGAGGATCGCCAACTTGTTACCAGTGCTTTTTACCCAGTCTGCTTCCCTGTGAATCACCAGGGCTGCCACTCTGGGCTCAACTGCAGGCTTTGCTCGGGTCTCTGGGATCCTTGTGAGCTGTTCATCAGCCATGATGAAGCCCACTGTCTTGTAAAAGACCTTTAGGGAAGACACAACAATGCTGTGACCTTGTTTGAAGTCCCCTGTAATGATTCTGGTCAGTGCAGTTGAGATTCCAGGTAAGAAAGACGCCAATAAGTCCCCCAGCTGCTGCTGCTGCTCCAGTTCACCCACAGGCCTCGGATGGTCTTGACAATCGCACTGAAGGAGGAGAACCTGCAGACACTGTAAGGCAGCGAGTTTAATCTGTCTTGACTTCTCCTGCTCTGCCAAGCCCAACAGTAAAGACACAGCAAATCCTAAACGAGGCAGAATGGAGGGCTCGTAAAAAGTCAGGATGATGTCCCTGTAAGCTGAGTGCATTAAGGCGCTAAGTCCCTGGATCACAGCCAATTTCAACTCCTCTGACACAGCTGCAGGTTTTTGGGAGTTGGGAGAGTACAGACAGGTTGAAAGTTCTGAGAAGAGTTCCTGGAGAAGCTCTTGCTCTCTCACACATGTTGAAGAGAGCACAAAGGTGAGGCACTCCACCACACTCTGGATTAGGCGCTCTCTTTTGGGCCCTGGGGTCTTGAGGGCAAATCGCAAGGGGAAGAGGACGTACTGCTGTAGTTCCTGAAGGGCACTGTCACTCACGGCCTGTAACTGTGTCTGCAGATGCTCCACATTCTCCACTGTCTGGGCCTTTGTGAGCTGAACACAGACTGGACGTAAGACGCCAAAGGCCTCCTCGGGAGTATCAAATACTGCCATTGTACAACCGCCTTCCCTTTACCGAGGAAACATCCTGCAGGATGAAAGACAGAAGCTTCTCAGTAAAAAGAATCAAGGTCAAAGCAAATACAAAGTGAAGGTCGGTCCATCCATCCACCCACCCACCCACCCATCCATCCATCTATTCATCCACCCATCCAACCACTCAACATTTATGGGCCCCAAGTGCCAGCCATTGCAAAGCAAGGACTCTGCAAAGAATTGGCTCCTTATTCTTGGAATATCCTCAGTTTAGTGAGGGATATAAGCATCCACCACAGTCTCTAGGTATTAGGATAGACCTGAGCTTAGGTTCTAAGTGAGCAGGGAAGAGCCACATCCCTAGGAAAGCCAGAACTGAGTTTTACAGTAGCATGCTTGAACCATTCTTACCTAGGGACAAATGCATAAAGTTCTGGGCTAGGCTAGAGTTTGAGTCCTAACCCCTGTCTGGGCTGCTGAAAGAAAAAGGATATATAGAATAAAACACTTGGTGCTGGTGCTCAGGCCAGTGAGATTCCCGTATGTATAGACCTGCATAGGCACCACGCAAAGCAACACAGAAAATGCTTTTAGTTCCCAAGAAGACTCTCTCGTCCTTTTCAAGCCATTCCTATTCCCTATAAGTCTGACTTTTCTTTCTCAAGATTTCTTTTGCCTGTTCTTGTCACTGACTGAGAGGTTTTTAAGTGTATGTGGGTGGGTGGGGGAATGTATGTGGATATAATATAGAGGAAGGATCTGAGCTGGGTGAGACTGACAGAAACATACGGAAAAGGTATGCCTAGAGATGAAAAACCAGGAGTGTATACTGCCTCAACATTGGGGGTGGGGGTGGTTCAGCAGTACAGAAAGCTGGATGGCAGGTAGGAAAGCAAAGGAGACACGTTTACAGGTAATGAAGAGGCTGAGCAGCTTAATGCCTGGAAGCCTTTCTTTTCTGTGAGGAGAAATTCAAACTTAGAGACTGACAGTAAACAAAAAAAGATAAACACAGAGCTTGAAGAGAGAAATAAGTCTCAAACATTTCCTTTAGGAAAACAGAGCATGCTGGGAAGAGACAAAACCTGGTCCAGGGGTACTAAGGATTGAGCCAAAGCTGAAGATGTGTAACATTGTTAAATGTTGGCACTGGATGGAGTGATCACCCATGGCTGGATAGTGATCATCCAGTGTGGTGGGCTTGTACATTTCCTCCTTGGCTGTCCATCTCTATCTCAGGAGTAAGCACTCCTATATCCAATGACCATAGGGCTAGCAGGCCAGAGGAGCCTGGTGTGTGTGTGGACTAAGACTTGGCCATTCCAGAGAATTGTGCTGGATTGTGTCTGTGAACCAAGAGAGGGCTTCGGTGCACAAAATATACCCTAGAGAGAGTTTGGCCTCCAGAGTTCCATAGACCCCATGAGAAAGGGTATTGCTGGTACCTATGGCCCCATGAGGCCAAGGAAAGAATTCTAAGCTTCCTCATCTAGGTTAGGAAAATGTCAAATGTGAATGCCACAAGTTTGGCTGAGGACCAATGAGACTCTGGGCACCTGACTATCTGTGGCATCTCCTACTGAATTAACGAATAGGAAAGGAAGTGGGACCCTGCAGTCAGAGGCAGGAAGTGTACTTCAGAGTTCTAGAGGCAGTGAATCTTACCTGTCGTAGAACTACCACTAGAGACAGATGAGAATCTGAATTAAACAAGTTCAAGCACACAATAAAAGATACATTTTTTAGCATTAACAACATGATTCCCCATGCCCCAAAGTCAATCTGATGACATAATAATGATGATGATGGCTAATTGCTGAGACCAGTGAGTGGCCTGGAAAGTCAAGCAGAGCTAGCTTAAACCTGAGCAAGGGGCTCTGTGGATAAGGTGCTTGCTGTGCGATCACAATGACCTCAGTCCAGTCTTCCCGAGAGCTCACATGAAAAAAGCCAGGGTGGGAAGGACAGGATTCCTGAGACTGGCTGACCAGTCACTCAGTCTATCCTAATTAGTGAGCTCCAGGTTCTGGTGAGAGCTTCTGTCTAAAAAAAACAAAACAAGGTAGATGGTCCCTGAGGAACAATACTCAAGGCTACAACCTCTGCCTCTGTACATATGCACCAGCATATATATGCAAACTACATGCATATATACATGCATACTCTGTACCCGTGTATACACAATCGCAAAACAGATGCACATATAAAAAACCAACTGAACAAACAAGCAAAAAACACAACACAACAGAGACCCAAGACAGGAACAAGAAAACAATGGCATTTTTTTCTTTTAGTGTAGAAAATTTTCTTTAAATAGAATGCTTAAGTGGATGTCTAGTATGCAACACCAAAAACCCAGAAAAGGCTGAGGTGAAGGCAACTGCCTTGGGGCTCTGCATCTCTCTTAGGAACTTCATGAAAATAACTAGGGAGCTGGGAATCCCTCAGGGTAGCAGCTCCAGGCTCAGGCTGTGTATGAACACAGGTCTAATGAAACAGGACATGACGCGTTCATGGCTTCCCTTTGCCTTGTGACCTCTGCTTTCTTTTGTCTTCCTTTTCCTCCTACTGTTCCTTCAGTGTCACGGCTCCCACTCTCTCAGGGCCTCCCTGAACCAGGAAGGATGTGGATGCGCAGACATGGCTCTCTGTAACAGCCCTGCCCCTTGTCCACACTTATAACTGACACTAACGTCCTACTTGAGAAACACCACCTCAGCCTCTTCTCCATGCTTGAAGCTCTCCCGCTGTCCTCCCAGCCGCCTAAGCTTTAAGTCTTGTGGAGTCCTTCCTCGATCGGCATCTGCTCACTGTCCCAACCTCATTGCTCAGTGTCCTAACCGTACACAATTATAAGACCTGTTATTTTTACACAGAAGGAGTAGGTGCACATCTTTAATCCCAGCACTTGAGAGGCAGAGGCAGGTGGGTTTTTGAGAACTGGAGGTCAGCTTGGTCTACAGAGTGAGTTCCAGGACAGCCAGGATTACACAGAGAAATCCTGCCTCAAGAAACAAAAAGAGGGCTGGAGAGATGGCTCAGCGGTTAAGAGCACTGACTGTTCTTCCAGAGGACCTGAGTTCGATTCCCAGCATACACATGGCAGCTAAAAACTGTCTGTAATTCCAAGATCTGATACCCTTACACAGGTATACATGCAGCCAAAACACCAATTCACATAAAATAAAAACAAATATTTAAATAAATAAATAAATAAATAAAAAAGAAACAAAAAGAAAAAGAAAAACAAAAATTTGCCACATTTTCAGCCGATGTACCACTTCCTATTTCTCTCCCCTTTCCTACCACCTCTGGCACACACCTCAACTACAGTACCAAAAGGCTACATTTGAACATGTGTCTTACTTTAGACCAGGGTTCTGGGAGGGCAGGACAACCCCATGCCTAGAAGTAAGAAAAGCCTCTGGCAGACATTCAACTAACTCCTCTACAGATCCTTACAAATCCTGCTCTCAAGCAAAGCAGAGTAGGGTATGGCAGGCTAACACTTTTATTAATGTCTGAAAATTAAAAAAATTATGTGTACGTGGGAACAATAGCCCAAGACATCCTCTAACTCATGGCAAACCTTCTGCCTCAGATTCTCATGTGTTGGATTATAGAGAAAGCTCATTATATTCACCCAACAATCATTTCTTAAAGTGCTCACTGTTGGTTTCACACGTGAGAACAGACTTACTACCAGCTGCCACACTAGAGTTTATTTGGGGACGTTTCCAGGTGGGTGCAAGGGAAGAGAAGCAGGAAGAAAAAAAATCCACTGACCCTCATGGCACCTCCTTATAAGAGAGAAGAAGGGCACAGATTTACACAGCCACGCCTAGGGGCATGCCCTCCATGCCCTCCAAGTTCTGCCACACCGGCACATCAGGTTGTTGGACTAGCACGTTTAGATGCTACGTGCCAGGAATTCTTACACTCATCACCTGAGGAAACACTGAAGACAAGCGGACTAATAGTGCAGAGAAGGGAGAGGCCCAGGGTGAATGGATCTACATCCCCTCCCACTTGGTACACCTGGGGGGCCTGCACAGTGCACAGTTGTCAGTGGAGAGAGAGAGAACATAACGGCCTCAGGGGGCTGGAAAGACAAACCTAGTTTTGAGAAACCTCAAAATACAAGACTGTGGTGATATATACTTAATAAAATTAGTCTACAAGATTTTGGAAAGAAGGCTACTATTGAGACAGAAACCAAGAGACATTTTGGTGTCCTTTAAAGCTAAAGTAGCAAAACTGGAGGCTTGTTGTCAAACTCTAAATACTTGGTTTGTGACTCAGCTCAGCCCCTCTTTAAATTCAGTCTTGGTTCCTGTTTGTGATAAGCCAAACAGCTGAAAAGCAGAGAACTCTGAGAAGATAAAATAATATGAAGTCACTAATAGTCTTATTATATACTCTCTCACATACAATAAGACGCTTCTGAACATGTGAAGAAACAAGACCATATAACTGAAACTCCACAGGAAAGACATACAAGCAGACCCATAGGCAACCTAAATAGCCAAGGTCTTTAAAAACCAGATTAGCCAAGTGGTGGTGGTGCATGTGTACTCTCAGTCACAGCACATGAGAGGCACAGGCCAGCCTGGTCTACATCCTGAGTTCTAGAACAGCAGGGCTACTCAGAGAAACTCTGTCCTGGGGAAGAAAAAAAAAAAAAAAAAAAATTAACATAGTCAGGGAACGCTCTTTCTCTCTCTTTTTTAATTAAAAAGATAGATAGGTAGGTAGTGTGTGTGTATATGTGTGTGTGCGCAGTGTGTGTAGTGTGTAGTGTGTGTGTGCAGTGTGTATAGTGTGTGGGTGTGCAGTGTATGTAGTGTGGATGTGTGTGTGTAGTGTGTGCGTGCAGTGTGTGTTGTGTGGATGTGTGTGTGTGTGCAGTGTGTGTGTAGTATGTGTGTGTATGTGTGTGTGCAGTGTGTGTAGTGTGTATGTGTGTGTAGTGTGTGTGTGCAGTGTGTAGTATGTGTGTGTATGTGTGTGTGCAGTGTGTATGTGTGTATGTGTGTGTGTGTGTAGGTCAGAGGATAAACAGGAAAAGCTTGCCCCTCTGTCTACCTCTCACGGCAGGCACCTTTACTTGCTAAACCATCCTCCTGGACCTATTTTTCTTGAGGTAGCTCCTCTATTTATCTTAAGGTATTACTTATGGTTGCCTTCTTTTTAATAAATGATTTGAAGATATTGAAGCTAAAGTTAGAATTTAAAAAGTTCTATAAATTCAAGCCATTTTGTTTAACAGAAGCTAAAATGAACTCATTTAATTATACTTAAGAGTTGATTGCAGGGGCTGGAGAGATGGCTCAGCAGTTAAGAGCGCCATCTGCTCTTCCAGAGGACCCGGGTTCGATTCTCAGCACCCACATGGCAGCTAACAACTGTCTGTAGTTCCAGTTCCAGGCAAAACACCAAGGCAAATAAAAAAATAAATTAATTTAAAAAAAAAAAGAAATAGAAATAGAAATAAAGATTTTAAAAAAAAAGAAAAGGTATAAATCAATTTTTTATAATTTTTTTTCAAGTTAGAGGTAAGCACTCAGAACAGGGAACAACTGTACATTTTAAAGAGCTCAGCTATCAGTAAGCTGATAAAGGTTTTTTTTTTTTTTAAAAAAAAAAAAAGAGTTGATTGCACAGTATTAGACTTTATTTTAGGTAGACTTCTAAACAAACATAATCAAGAACTTTTTGTGACAGCATACATCTTGACTCCATTTTGTTTTATATAAAATGTTCTGGACATACAAATATTATTCTTTGTTTGTTTTGAGAAAGAATCTCACTAAGTAGCTCTGGCTGTCTTAGAACTCAACACAGACCAGGTTGGCCTCAAACTTACAGGGACCTATCTGCCTCTGCCTCTCAAATGTTGGGATTAAAATGTGTGCTACTATATCCAACTAAAATAATTCTGCTTTTATTGAAAATAATTTTCTACTGGCATATCATTGTATGACTATAATCCTAGTACTTGGGATAATGATGAGGTAGGAAAATTATGAGTTCAAGTCTAGGCTGGGTCACACAGTGATCATACATACATACATACCATAACCAAACTTAAAAACATAACCAAAACTTTAACTTAAATTTGAAAATCTTTCTTTTCTGAGTAAAAATCCCAATCAAATGGATACATAGAGCTAAGAAATACAGTACCTATCATTAAGAACAGATTGTAAGGTTTAGCTACAAATGGATTTAGCAGAAGACAAGATTAATGATGTGGAAGATAAATCAATAAAAACTGCCCCAACTCAAGCCAAGGAAGAAAAAAAGAATGGCAAGCAAGTGATAAAGGCACCTGGGATATACTAAAAGGTCTCATGTGTGAGTAAGTCCCAAAAGAAAGGACATAAAATAAAGCAAAACTAAAACATCAAAAACAAATCAACCACAGATTCAAGAAACTCAGTAAATAAATACCAAGTTGACCAGGGCAAGAGAAGCACACACTAACCCATCACAGTTATTCTGCTGCAAACTAAAGGCAAATAAACAGAAACTCCTTCTTGTCATGGGGTGGGGTCAAGAGAGAGTCTCCCTGTATAGCTTAGTCTGGCCTCAAGCCTCTGATCCTCCTGCTTCTGCCTCCTCGTGCTGGGGTCACAGGTATGTATCACCAAGCCTAGCCAACAAGAAAAATCTTAGAAGCAGTAGAGTAAGATTGACAGATGATTGCTCAACACCATGACAAAAACTAGAAGTGACTAGGGTGACCTCCTTAATGGCCAGAAGACAACTACCAACCATACAAAAACGCTTTCAAAAATGAAGGTATGTTTGAGGTTTGGCTTAGTGGTAGAGTGCCTGGCTAGCGGGCTCAAGGCCTTGGGTTTTAGACCAAAGACCGAGGGAATTCATTGCTGTCAGGGATGTACTAAAGGAGAAAGTAGAGTAGGAAATTAACCTACACAGAACATGGGAAGTAGACAGAATGAAGCCGCTGAAAGCAGCCAGCACGATGCCAATGTACATACCAGTCAGTAAGTCTTTCATAGTTCATGTGGATACAAAACTAAAATGGGGGTGAAGTTAAATGTTTTGGGAACCTATAAGAGTCAAAAAGCGGTAGATAATTTGTACCAGATGAACTTTATCAAGATGTCAAATACATGTTAAAATATAGAGGACGTGCCCTTAAAAGAACTGTAAATGAATATTCTTACAAGGTCAGCAGAAATGAGATAATACATATTCTTGATTAATCTACAAGAAGGTAAAAATGAAAAAAAAAAAAACCTAAAAAACAATGACTCACTTAGAAAACAAATAGTAAGATGGCAGACAAGGCCCAAGTAGTGCATGTTAACTCATAATTTCCTACAGCAGTACCACTGACACTTTAGCTAGATGGTAATTGGTTGATGGAGGTTGCCCTGAGCAATGCTGGGTATTCAACTGTACCTGGAAGTTTCTGTCCTACCAACAACTCTAAAATACCCAGCAGCTACTTCCCAAATAATTGACTTGTAGGCTTAATATTACAGTAAATGCTGGACCAGTACCTCAAGCATATTACTAACTAGCTCTCACACTTAACCCATAATTCTTATCTATGTTTAGCCATGTGGTGAATTCTAGCTGTGATTAAATGAAAACTCAACGCCAGATGTTGGGGAAAAACTGGAATATCAGAAAGAGGAAACAGACCACAGTCAATTCTCACCCAGCCAACTTCTCAGGGTAAAAGCTATCTTCCAGTCCTCAGCCTGACTCCTCACTTCTACAGAATTCTGAATGTCTGCCTATGCCTGCCTTAAATATCTTCCTGCCCAGTTGTTTCACTTCTGGGTTCAACTCTGCATCATAATCCTAGAGTTAGGATTAAAGTTGTGAATTACTACTGTTCGGTTGTTAGGCCTTGAACTCACAGAAATACAGAAAAGTCTCTGTCTGCTGAGATGGGATTAAAGGCATAAGTCACCACTCTCTGATCTTCATGGCTTGACTGTGGGTGGATCTGTTCTCTGATATTTCAGACTGATTTTATTAAATATAAAATATATCATCATAATGTGGCTTAGTACCTTTTCTCAGTCCAGCACTTTTACCTTGCTTCCTCTGTGTCTGGCTGACAAATGCATCTCTGCCTTTGTTCTTCCCAGAATTTTCTTAGTCTAGTAGCCTTGCCTATACTCCCAGCCTGGTTACTGGCCAATCAGCATTTTATTAAACCAACACAAGTGACAATCTGTACAGTGTACAAGAGCATTGTCCCACAGCTACAAATGGTGCCCACCATTGAGCACTGATCCACATAAACATGACAAAGCTTAAAAAAGAATCTAAAACAAAGCCAAAGAAGCCAAAAACAGCTTCCTAGTTCACGTTGCTCATTAAGAGCCTCGTTACGAAGACATGTCTTCTGACAGTAGCATTTATGCTAGAGCTGAGCTGCAATATGGATGGTGGGTTCCCACAGTCTCACAGGGGCTGTTGTACAAGCTAGTGCTGCATGATGGGTTTAAGGCTTTTGCTCAGATAGATATAAGGCAAAAAGATACATAATAAAAACAGATTCAGATGGATAAACTCTCTAAACAAGCTACAGTGCATATAAAAATGTACATAGGCTTGGAAGAGAGAGGAAAAAGGGAGTAAGGCAGTTATATAAAAAAATTAAATAGTTTAAAAGTTAAAGTCCTTAAAGAGATAGTAAAAATAATATGTAAGAAATAGCCATATAAAGATGGGAAGTACATGAGTCTAGATTATATGTATTATTGTGTTTTATTTGAATCTTTTTAAACTGTTAATGAGCTAATTGCAAAAAGACATTTGATTGTAAAGGCTGCTAACTTAAACAAATATCTATTTTAAAGGTATCTTGACTTTGAAATTTGGGTCTAAAGATATGTTGCTTTGGAAAAGAGGTTCTGCCTTTGTTTCCACAGAAGATGAGAATGTATGGATTGCTTCAAGGCTGATATGATTTGATAAATAAAGACTCTCCAAAGGCAACTGGCTGAGATGATGCAGCCTCACAGACCATTACAGCCAAAATTTAACCATAATTCGAAATTTTCTCAGGATCCCCATAAGATTGTTAGCACTCCCAACCAGCAGGAAGTAGTATGAAAAGCTACACCCAAATTCCTAGAATATCATTTATAAATGTCTTTTATTTAAAGGGAGTCAATTATAAATTGTTATTGGTCATAGTCAATCTCTTTCTAAAGAATTAAAGGGGAGATATATATGATAGAATAAAAGGGTAGATTATGGAATCTGCTTTTAAAAAGCAACTAATTATTTTAAATACTTAATATTGATATAAATTTTGGTTTATTGATACAAATTCAAGGTCAATTTTGTTATACTTTATGTACATTTCTACTTGTTTAAGGTTTTATGCTTATACAATTCATTTAACATTGTAATGTATTAAAATACAGATTAACAATTAGTCATCTGTGAAAATCAAACTTATAGTCATGTTAGGTTTTGTAGGCATAGAAAGATGTATTTCAGATAGGTTATTTTCAAAGACCTACAGAATATGACATTTAAAATGGTTTAAAAATTTAGACTTTTCTGGAAAACAAGCTATGTCTGCTCCTGGTAGCACCAATTTACTTCAAGAGGATGATGGGCATAGAAGAAAGTTGATATGGAGTTTACTTTCTTTGTGGCAAAAGTTAGCCACTGAGCAAGAAATTCCTTTTGCCTCAACTGCTTGACGGTGTGCTGTAAAAACTGGACAAGTGGAACATATAGGAAAGTGACCACTGAACTTTGCCAAATCAAGACAAAATGGCCCTTCAGGTTACAGTTTTGCTGAAGAGATTGCCAGACATTCTACAGGACACAAGGAGAAGCAATGACGAGAAGTAATGAATGAACTTTGCCAGAATGGGTGCAACAGTCCTTCAAATTCCCTGCTTCACTGAAAAGTCGCCAGAGACTCTAGGCCTGTAGGCTGAGGACAGATGTCTCAATGTTGCAGAGGAACTTTGGGTGACTGTCCAGGAAGCCAGATGTCTCTGTCATTTCTAGAACTTTGGAAGCTGTTTACAATGTGCTTCCTGTTTACTCAGATAATATTATATCCTTCTAAGGTCTCTGACGAAGTTGAAGACTAGACAGTTATAGTTTTCCTTAGTTATAATAAAGGTGAATTAAACATAAAACTTTAGACTCACAGAGATAGGACAGATGATAAAATATTTTAATTTTACCACATATGAATAGAATAAATAGTGTAACTGTAATTCTTGCTTGATAACTATTTTGTTACATGTAATTTTACTGTGTTAAAATCCAAACCTTCTGTAGTGGAATTCAGCACCTCCCTGACCTAAGGGCATGGCCTCTGGGCCAGCAAAGTTTTGGGGTTTACCTGTGACCTTTGAAGTTGTAGCCTTAAGGCCAGTCTTTGAGAACAATGCTCTCTCTGCTTCCCTATCGCCTGGAAAAAAAATCTGTTGCATTCATCTGGACAAGTGGACCTAATAATATAGCTCCTTGTGATAATTAATTGGGCCACAACCTTCTTTTTTGATTAGACAGAAAAGGGGAAGTGATGTGGGATGTCTTTCTGTACACTGTGAATACATGCTGTTTCTATTCATTAATAATGAAGCTGTTTTGGCTCATTGCAAGGCAGTTTAGCAGCAGGGTGGAAATCCAAGCAGAGACAAGAGAAGAGGGCCAGAGCTGCCCAGGAAATAAGATGTGAAAGTACCAGTTAGCCACTGGCCACGTGGCAATATACAGATGAATAGAAATGGTTTAATTTAAGATGTAAGAGCTAGATAACAAGAAGGCTAAACTATTGTAATTAATACTAGCCTCTGAATAATTATTTTATAAGTGACTGTGGGACCAAAGGTGGGAGAGAGGCGGGACAGGAAAACTTCTGGCTACACTTAGCAGTTTTCTTGGCCTTGTGATTTTAGATGTCATTAGCATTCTCATTGCTATGACAACTAAAAATGTCTTCAGCTACTGCCAACTGTCCTGTGAAAGCCAAATATCACTCTTGGATGAGAGCCACTTGGAAAGTCCACAGAATTCCAATAAAAACTCCAACAGGATTTTTCTAGAAAGTAATGTCAGTTGTGGTAGTGCATGCCTTTATCTATATACTGAGTATTTTGAGTTTGAGGCTGGAGTGGATCACACAGTGAGACTTCCGCCTTAAACCAAATAAACAAACACACACCAACATTCAGGAAAGGAACATGCTTCTAAAATGGTTACAGGAGTGCAAAAGACCTAGACAATCAAAGACATCCTGAAGAATGAAACTGGAGAACTCACATATCGTATTCAAGTTAGAGGTATCTGAATAGTACAACTGGTGCATAATGGCATAAAGACAGACATGTATGTACTTCGGAATGTAAGTCTGCAATCAGCATCTTATGTAGAATACTGCCCAAATTTAGCTGTACATACTTGGCAAAGGTGATAGTGAAATGCAATGAAAGAATGTTCTCCTCTTTCTATTTCTTTTTTCTTTTCTCTGAGTCAGAGTTTCTGTGTAGCCCTGGCTGCCCTGGAACTTGCTTTGTAACCAGGCTGGCCTCAGACTCAGAGATCACCTGCCTCTGTCTCCCTAGTACTTAAGTGCTGAGGCTCCACCAAGCCTGGCTCAAGAATGACCTTTTCAATTACAGATGCCACATCACCAGGTTCTACATATGAAAAAAGTATAATCATTTCTACTTATCTATGAGGAATGTGCTGTAAGACCCCAATAGCTCCTAAAACCAAGATAGTATCAAATTCTATACATCACTTTTTCCTACAAGTATTTACTCTGAGAAGGTTTAATTAGTAAGTACCCCCTCCCCAGAACCAGATTAATAACAGCAATAAGAAAAATGAGAATGTAGTCTATAATAAGTGACTAAGTCTATGAATGTGTTCTCTCATGAAGACATTTGTGATCACCAACCTGACACTACCTAGAACCACCTGGGGAAAGTCTAAACAAAGGATGCTTAGATCAAGCTGGCCTGCAGGAATGTCTGTGGAGGACAGTCTTGATTATCTTAAGTGATATGGGAAAACCCAGCCTATGAGTAGGGAGCATAATTTCCTGGTTTTGGGCCCTGGACCCAGCCCCCATACAAGGTTTCTTTATGTAACAGTCCTGGCTGTCCTGGAACTCTCTCTGTAGACCAGGCTGGTCTCAGACTCACAGAGATCCACCTGCTTCTGCCTTCTAAGTGTTGGGATTAAAGGCATGTGTCACCATGCCCAGCTGGACCCTGAACTTGTTAAGAGTAAAGAGAGTTGGCTGAGCACTAAGCATGGATGCATTCATTTCTACCTGATCCTGACTGTGGATGGGACATGACAAGCTGCTTCAGGTTTCTGCCTCTCTGACTTCTCTGCAGTGATGGACTGTAACACTGAATTGTGAGCTGGAATGAACTCTTTCTTCCCTAAACTGTTTTTGGTCAGGGTATTTTATTGGCAACATTTGAAATCAGAACTAATTTAAATATAGAATGTAAAACAAAGAAAACTCCCCAACGAACAACACTTCTGTGACTTTGTTGTAGGTAAACAACAAGCATCACCACCCCTCATCTTAATATGTAGCCTGAACTGGCTTTAGTCTTCCTGCCTGAGCTTCCAGAGTGGAGGGATTAAAGGCATAACACACCCAACTAGCAAAGAATTCTTAATCAGTATCTAAAAGCCCAGCATGGTGGCCCACACTTAATCCCAGTACTTGGGAGGCTGAGGCAGGAGGATTGTACCAAGCTCAATGCCAGTATGAGCTTAAAGGTGAGTTTAAGGCTAGCCTGGGCTACAGCATTAAAACTGATAAAACAGAACAAAATGATTCTCCAAATACCAGAATATAAAAACAGTATACATAAAAGAAAAACAAAGCAAAATACCCTGATGTGTTGAGCATTACAAGTAAGAAATATTCATCAAAATATACTATTAAAAGCTGGGAGTTTGAAGAGATGGTGCAGCAGCTAACAGAGCTTATTGTTTTGGCAAAGGACCTGGGTTAAAGTCCTCATATCCACAGGGTGGTTCACAACCACTTGAAACTTCAGTTCTAGCAAATTACATGCCTTCTTTTGACCTCTGAGGGCACAGGCACTTGTGTGGTACACATATATACATGCAGTTAAGACACTCATACAAATAAGACTAAATAAATAACAATAAAAGCTGAGTGGGGTAATATACACTTTCAATCCCAGTACTCAGGAGACAGAGGAAAGAGAATCTCTCTGAGTTTGAGGCCCCTGTGGTTGACAATGCAAGTTCCAGGCCAGCCAGAACTAAATAGTGAGACTCTGTCTTAAATAACCACAACTACCATGTCACTGCACATCCATCAGGAAAGGGAAAAGGGAAGAAAAGGAAAATACTAGATGCTGGCAAGAATAGGAAGCAACACAATTACTCAGGAAAATTCTTTGGCGGTAGCTAATTCTGCAGAATAGCAGGTGTGCTCCATGATATAGCCAGTCTACACTGACATATACCCAGCAAATGCATATATAATGTCCTCATAAGATGTGTTCAGGAGTCAGGCAGTGGTGGTGCATGCCCTTAATCCCAGTGCTTGGGAGGCAGAGGCAGGTGGATCTCTGTGAGTTTGAGGCCAGCCTGGTCTACAGAGTGAGTTCCAGGACAGTCAGGATTGTTACACAGAGAAACCCTGTCTCGGAAAAAAAAAAAGTGTTCAGGAATATACCACTTTCACCCTGACATGAAAGCTACCCAAATGTCCACCTATGGATAAAAACGGTGTTATCATCTCTCAATGGAATGTCATCTAGATTAAAGTTTACCACAGCCACATATCTAAAAAATGGGCTAAGAACCAAAAATATAAAGCGATTTTTGTAAGGAAGATAGTATAACACATTGCTACTTTGATATGACTATAAAAGGCAATCATATAGCTTTATGGGGCAGCCATGAAATCATGTGTGTGTGACAATATGTCAATTACAGAAGGATTTGTTTAGAGACTTAGAGCCACAGAGATCTGGGTTCTACTCCTTTACACCACAGCCCTGGTTATTTAATGTGGGCCCGAGAGTGGCAGTGGGATGGGTGAGGTTGGCAGGGCAGGACGAGTGAACAGTTAGGAGCTCATAGCAGCTGAATAAACATAAGCAGGAGGGGATGGCCATGACTGCTAGTGGCCACCCAGCCAATTGAAAGCCTTCCTGGTTTATGTGTCCTTCGTGTAAAGGTGGCAGAAGAGACTTGCGATTGGAGGGTGTGAATCATGTCCCCCTCTGTAAAGTTATCTGCCTCATCTCAGGGAGGTGCCAGACTAACAGTGGGCGAATCCAAAGGAGCACTCTGTACATGATACCCCGCTATCTTTGACACTTTTTTGTTTGTTTGTTTTAAGACAGGGTCTCTCTCCATAGCCCTGCCTGTCCTGGAACTCACAGAGATCACCTGTCTCTGCCTCCCAAGTGCTGAGATTAAAGGCTGTACCACCAGCCCCAGTCCCCCCTCCCCCAGCTCCTTTGCTGGCATAGGAAGGGTAAGGGGGCAGATCACAAGGCATTTATCATACTGCACAAGCAAACAAAGAGAGAGAAAGCAGGCAAAAGGAGCTCAGGAATTAGATGCCGCCAACAGAGAAGTGCTCACAGACCTATGTTGAGGAAGGCCATACCTAAAATCCTGTCACGAGAACAGGCCAGATGGAAGCAGACAGGGAACATCTAACAAGAGGCCACAGTGGTCTGTGCCAGGCTTTCCATTCACTGTCCCCAATTGTATTTACAGTTTTCTTCCTCCTGGCCTCTTCCAGGCCTCTGCTACATGTGACTATTGAATGAGGCCTTCTCATCATCCTACCTGGAACTGCAACTCATCCTGGCTCCTCCTCACCTTGGTCCTCACAACCTTTCTCCGCCTTTTGTTTCCCTTCCCAGAACTTAGCACTACCTGTCAAACCAGATGACCTACCTGCTTACCTTGGTTCTGGAGCATACTCAGGATCGCCGCCACTTCCTCAAAGGAAGACTCTAAGAAGTGTGATCTTTGCCTAGCTTGTTCCTCACTCCGGGCACTGGGTGAGTTTTTAATGCTGCCAATGGCTGTAAGGCCTGGGGCTGGTTCTCACCCGCAGACTTTGATGAAGCTGTGTGTGGACTGGATTCTGGATGAGAACCATCATATTCTTCTCTGGGGAGGGGTTATCCCTCCAAGCAGCTGATCTTACTAACTCTGGACAACCTTGCTGTACCTGTTTTTTTTTGAGGCAACCAGTTTTCAATTGTGGTTGCACCTTAGACCACTTTTAAACTTGAAGCCCAAACAAGGTTTATCTGATGTGGGTTTCAGCCCTGATTCTTCCAGCTCTGGCTATGTAGTTTTCATAAGTTTTAGCCTACTTCACAATAAATAAAAAAATTTGATGAATAATATGGTCTGCAAAACTTCCAATCTCTAATAATTACTGTTGGAAGGAAGACTAGGTTTGGACCATAGAGACAGGCATTCAAACACAAGAAGTTCCAAAACAATCCCTGAAGATTAGTAATGCTTTTTGTGTTTGGTTTGTTTGTTAGCTAAGTGCTGTAAAGAAAATAAAATATTCCCAGTGCTAGGATCATAGGCACAAACTACTGTTTCTGGGCTTTTATGTGGGTGATGGGGATTGAAACCCAGGTCCTTAGACGTTTGTAGTAGGCATTTTACCTACTTAGCCATCTACCTAGCCTCCTTGCTTTTTTGTTTGAGACAGGGTCTCACTATGTAGTCACGGTTGGCCTAAAACTTACTACATAGACCAGGCTGGCTTCATACTCACAGCAATTTACTTGCCTCTGCCTCCCGAGCGCTGGAATTAAAGCATGAACCATTGTATCTGACCAAGCTAGATTCTTTATGACTATAAATTCTTCATCTACAAACTAAGGACCCTAAGCCTCAGAAAGATGAGGTGAGGCCCACCCAGGGAACAGGTATCAGACAAAGGATTTGTCTCAAGACTGACTCCAGAGGCTGGTATGATCTCTGTACTATACTGGGGCTTCCCAGTCTGGTTGTTCATCAGAATTAAGGGGCTACAGTTTAAGTTCAACCTTCTGGGCTCCATTCCGGATCTATTGAATTGCAATCTATTCTGAGGGGGCTAGAATGCTTAGGAAGCTATGGCTTTAAGAGTTCACAAGGTCAGCCAAGAGCAGGAGCCCTACAACATGTAGTCTATGCAGGCTCTCCTGAAAAACAGGAGTTCTGCTATGAAAAAAGTTGAACACTCCACTGACAGTCATATTCTGGGTGTTTGGAGGAATGCTGTCTTGGGTTCAAATGATAGCTTATTTATCTGTTTCCCTACTAAATGCACTCATTTAGAGTTGCAGCTTTGCTTGTGGTCTCTCACTCAATAAATGGGCAAAAGAAAATAGATCTCAAACTCTTAGTACACTGAAGTTCTGCTGCCCTCTGCTTGGCCTGCCTCCTAGCTAAAACTGGTAAGTTACAAACCTATAAGGTACAATAACCATTGAAAAGATACACACGGGGGCTGGAGAGATGGCTCAGCGGTTAAGAGCACCGTCTGCTCTTCCAGAGGACCCGGGTTCGATTCCCAGCACCCACATGGCAGCTAACAACTGTCTGTAGTTCCAGTTCCAGGCAAACACCAACGCAAATAAATAAATAAATAAAGTTTTTTTAAAAAAAGAAAAGATACACACACAGATATAAAAACATTCTAAGTAATCAAATGGAATTCTAAAAGTTGTTCAAGCAACCTATGGGGAGGCTGAAAAAAGATAGCAGAAATAAAAACAAAACCAAAGGCAGGCTTGAGCTCTATCATATCAATAATTATGTTAAATGTAAAGGGCCTAAATACACTAATTAAAAGGTAGAGACTGACATAATGGATTTAAAATCGTGATCTAATTACAAGGCTGTTCACAAGAAATTCACTTACTGTAACAATCAGGTAGGATGAGAGCCAAAGGACAGAGAAGATATCTCCACGCAAATGCTAATGAAAGCAATAGGAGCTGTGTTAGATGCAAACTTCAGATCAAGGTTACATCATCTAATAGTCAAGAAGTAAATCTGCTAAGAAATAGCACTTCCAAACTACATATACCAAACAACTGACAAAGGTGTGAAAAATAAAAAAAGCTACAAAACAGGTAAATCCAAAGTACAGGCAGAGGCATCTCCACTCTTCAGTTAACAACTAATAAGTAACCAGGCAGAAAATCAACAAAAACACTGAGGAAGTTAACCCCCTCCCCCTAGATCTATGCTATGTATACAACATTCCACCCCAATACAGCATACTATACATTCTTTTCAAGAGCCCACAGAACAATACTAAGATAGGTCATAGGACTAGAGAGAGAAGTTTCAGCAGTTAAAAGCACTTATTACTCTTGCAGAAGGCCTCAGTTCAGTTCCCTGCACCCATATGGTGATTGAGAACCACCTTTAATTCCAGTTTCAAGGCATTCAATACCATCCTCTAACCTCTGTGGGCACCGGGCACACATATGATACATATACATACATGCAGGTGAAACATTCATTCAAATAAAAGCTGAATGGGTGGGTGCTTGAGACAAATCCTTTGTCTGATACCTGTTCTTTTTGTGGGCCTCACTTATCTTTCTGAGGTTAAGGACTCCTTATTTTGTAAAGGAGAAATTTATGAAGTTCAGTGCTGGGAACTGAACTCAGCTCTTCCCAAAGAGCAATACATCCTCTTAGCCACAGAGCCATCTGTCCAGCTTCCAACCCTAACAAATTTAAAAGAACTGAAATCATACAGAGAGAGTGTTCAACCATAAAGGAATCAAGTTTGAAATCACAAAGAGGGTATTGGGAAAACCATCACAAATGTGACAAGTAACCAACAAATAAAACAAAAAGATACTTTCACAGGAGAATGCGTAAGTATAAATCCAGCTGAGCCAGTATAGAACTTGGTAAGGCAGGGCAGTGAGCAATGGAGCTGGAGCACCCAGGGCCCACTAAAACCCCAATCCTTGGAGATGCACCTTCACAGAATTGTTATCTGTCCAAGGTCCTAGCACAGCCCACTAGAACTCTCTACTTTTTAGTGGGTACAGACAGTCTTATTTAATGACAACTCATTAAAATGTCTTATACTTTCAGACAATGGAAAGAAGGCTGGTATAAAAACATTTTAATTTAAAAAGACAGTGAGGATGGAGAGATGGCCCAGCAGTTAAGAGCACTTGCTGCTCTTGCAGAGGACGTGAGTTCAGCTCTTAGCACCCACATCAGATCGTTAACAAACACCTCTAACTCCAGCTCCAGGAGATCCAATGCTTCTGGTTTCTGCAGACATCTGCACTCATATGAGTATATTTCCTCCTCCCCAAATACACAGAACTAATAATAAAAAACTTTAAAAAAAAGAGGCAACAATGTAAAGGTTCAGTCATAGTAGGCAGTTTTTTTGATAGTAACTCTGAAAGCATTTACCACATCATAAATTTGTACTCTTTTCAGATGTGTGCACATAAATTTCACTTTAAGGAAGGTTGGGAAAATTGTACAGAGACAAATGGACAGAAGCTTTTAAAAAGAAACTGCATTAAGAACAGGGAGATGGCTGAGTGGGTAAAGCACTTACTGTGCAAAATTGAGAACCTGAGTTTGAATCTCCAGCACCCATGTAAAGCTGGATACAGCAGCAGCATCTGTATGTAATCTCAGTGCTCTACAGGGAGAATGGAGGTAGAGACAGAAGACTCCCTGAAGTCACAGGCCAGCTGGCCTGGTCCATACAGTGGCAAACAACTAAGAGACTCTGCTGCAAACCACAAGAGACTCCCATCTCAAGGTGGAAGACAAAGGCGGTCCCCTGAGATTGTCCTCTTACCTCCACATGCATGCATGTGAACACCTAAGTTCATACACATGAACATCCATATACATCACACGCATACACAATATATTAAGATTAAAAATTGCATTTATAAATGATCAATATTAGAATAGAACCAGTCTACAGTTAGATGATTAACCATTTATATTGTTCAACAGATGCACGTAGTGGGATTATAGTAAATTGTAAATATTTGTCTGGCCTACTAGTTTAATAAAAAAAACCACTGATTGGCTGAAGGCAGACAGGAAATGTGGGCAGAGCTACCAGACTGGGAAAATCTCAGAGGAGAGTAGACAGCTGCCAGACAGACACCGCAGAGATTCCAGGCCACGACGCAGAGAAAAGAAGTTGAAATGCTGCTCTGAGAAAAGGTATGGAGCCACATGGCTGAAAAAGATGGGTTGAGTTCAGATGAAGGAATTAGCAAATTATATGCCTGGGCCCTAGGTCAATCAGTGTAAAAATAGCATAAGCCTGCGTGTTATTATTTGAGGCTAAGTGGAGCTGAGTGTGGGTCAAAACCTCAGGTCTAGACTGCAAAATCCAGGCCAGAACCTAATACAACAGATGCATATTTCAGTTTCTACTAATCATTTTCCCATCCTCCATTGTAGGTTTGTTTGCTTGTTTGTTTGAGACAGGACCTCACTATGTAATCATGGTTGCCCTAGAACTTACTACATAGACCAGGCTGGCTTCAAACTCACAGAAATCCATTTGCCTCTGCCTCTTAGGTGCTGGGATTAAAAAGGCATGTGCTGCCACCACCCAGCCCTGTGTGAAAACGTTCACAAATCACTTACATTGTACTATATATGAATTAAAGATGATGTGGCACCTGTGTGGTGGTGCACGTATCCTAGAACCAATTCCCCATACAATAAGCAGTGACTGGTGACTGTTGCTAAATAAGCATTTTCAATCACATATGTCCACCCTGTCCTTTTCAGTCCCCAAACGTGTTTCTCTCTCTCTTTCTTTTTTTAAACTAGGCAAACAGAAATTCCATCCCTCTGGTTGCTTAGGTCAGTATACCTGGGGCTACCTTGACCCTTGTCTCCTTTATCCAAACCCAGTCTATCAGCAAATCCTGTTATCTCTTCCTTTAAAACACCTCCACACTCCATTCTACTTCCTCCACTGGTACAATCCTGCTTGGAGTCGTCCTTTTACCTGAACAAACTGGTCTTCCTGTCTTTCTTGTAGGAGGACTGCTTCCTACACAACAGCCTTGCTTATGTAAGCAAAGCCTCTACGCAAATGTAATGACAGTACTGTGTAGTAAAAATACAATGTTCTGCCTTCAACTGCTACTGTCCATTCAGAGAAACATGAAATCCTCCTTGTGTCTACATGTGTCCATGTGACATGGTACCTCTTGTGTCTACATATGTCCAAGTGACAAGGTCCCTCTTGTCCCTACATGTGTCCATGTGATATGTTCCCTCTTGTCCCTACATGTGTCCATGTGATATGTTCCCTCTTGTCCCTACATGTGTCCATGTGATATGTTCCCTCTTGTGCCTACATGTGTCCATGTGATATGTTCCCTCTTGTGCCTACATGTGTCCATGTGATATGTTCCCTCTTGTGCCTACATGTGTCCATGTGATATGTTCCCTCTTGTCCCTACATGTGTCCATGTGATATGTTCCCTCTTGTGCCTACATGTGTCCATGTGACATAGCCCTCCATTCTTTTCTGGCTTCACATCTACCCACCCTTCTGATTCGTATCACTCTGGTTATATCATCCTTTCTACTCTTCAAATTGTAAACAAGGTCTCAAGTTGATTTTATTGATACTTGGAAAAACAGTTGATGGCTAATTCTTTGCAAGTTGGCCAAATGTTTACTTTATCCTCTCTGAAGAGCATATATGAGACTCCTATGTGACCAACTTCTATATTTCTCAACTCCCATGTATTCTCTACTCCCCTTGGCTTTATGGATTTTTTTTTTTTTTTTTTTTTTTTGCAAAGCCTTGTTCAATTTGACTCATTTTATACTTGCATGCCGTTTTTCTCTCTTCTCTAGCAGAAGGTAAGCTTCCAAGGGCATGGATGTTTTGTGTTTGCCTAGGAGCATTGCTTCAGACACAGGTATTTACTACAAGAAATAACCTCTGGCTAACACATGAAGAATCAGGTGACCTTGACTAAATTCTAGTTTTGCAGTTTTCTTGCTATGCCTGAGCAACTTCAGATTAAGCTATTTACCCACATTTTATGTGTTCTCATTATCAAACGGTGATGACAATCCCCATGCTAGAGTAACATTGTAGGGAATGAGATCTAGAAGTAGTAATGTGCTAGATATGTAGACTCAGTAGAAGGGTATTTAGTACCTAACAGTTACTAAATACTGCCATTGTTCAGATGAGATCTCAAAAGCGCTAACTTTTTTTTTTTTTTTTTTAAGCAGGGTCTCACTTTGTAGTTTTAGCTGGACTGGAGCTCACTATATACACCAGACTGGCCTCTGCGTCCCAAGTGCTAGGATTAAAAGTGTACACCATCACCTAGCTCAAAAGCTCCAGTTTATGAGTGCTTACTTTCATGTGGTTATATATTATATATTTAATAAAATCAGCCTAGAATATCAGAGAACGGATCTACCCACAGTCAAGCCATGAAGGTTAGAGAGTGGTGACTCATGCCTTTAATCCTAGCACAGGGATGACCAAGTGGTGACCCACACCTTTAATTCCAGAGACCTTCCTGTATACCCAAGGTCTAATAACCAAACAGTAGTAATTCACATCTTTAATCCTTACTCTAGGATTAGATGCAGAGTTGAACCCAGAAGTGAAACAACTGGGCGGGGAAGATATTTAAGGCAGGCTTAGACAGACATTCAGGCATTCTGTAGGAGAGACCAGTCAGGTAGAGAACTCATGAAGATAGCATTTACCCTGTTTGGCCTCAGAAGTTGGAGGGGTGAGAATTGACTGTGGTCTGTTTCCTCTCTCTGATATTCCAGCTTTGCACCCAATATCTGGCTCTGGGTTTTCATTATATACAAACTAGAATTCATGCAATACTTTTATGTTAATTCACTCAATCATCTATGAACTCAACTTTGATCCCAGATGCTGGGATCACACTAAGATACACTCTCTCCACTTAGATCTCAGCTATGTGATCTTGAAACTTATGTAATTACTATACTTCTCTAACCTTCTGTTTTCTTATTTAACTCATGAGACTATAATAAGTACTTCATAGCTTTGAAAAGTGTTTAGCACATAGCAATTTCTCATTGTCCTAGCTATGATCATGTCGTTGCCCAAGTGAAGGGTCAAAGCATGGAGTAGTTAAGAAAACAAGGCACCAACTATAGGAATATCTTCTAGGCTGGGATGGGTCCACAACTAAGAAGTTCAACAACAATCAGTAAAGTTGTAGGTATGTGTGTGGAGGTGAGTGCATGCACTGAGCCCAGTGGAGAATGTCAGGTGTCCTGCTCAATTACTCTCCATTTTATTCCTTTGAAACTGGATCTCTCACTGAACCTGGAGTTAAGCTGGCAACCAGAAAACTCCATCGATCCTCGGCCCCAACGCCCACCAACTTGGGTCTTTAAATGAATGCTGGGATGGGAACTCAGGTCCTCATTCTTGCAGAGCAAGCACTCTATCTTTGAGCCATTTCTCCAAACATCTCAAAACAAAACAAAACAAAACAAAAGCCAGTACAACAATGTGATTGCATGATTTAAGCAAGCAACTGAGTTAAGAGTCCACAACACAAAGACGTACTTCAAGAGGTGAAGCACTGTAGGTGAAAGGTGGTCCTGGAGGCTGCGTGGTTCCACCAGAGGAGGAAAGGGACAACATCACTTCCAAAGACAGAACAAGAGCCAAGGTGTGGAGGTCTTGATGGGTGTGTGTGTGTGTGGGGGGGACAGCGTGTGTGTGTGTGTGTGTGTGTGTGTGTGTGCATCAGGCACGGAGGGACAGTGTGGCCTGGGCCGGCCACCTGAACGACGCGGCCCTTCCCACACCCAGGTCCCAGGCTTTCTGCCTCAGTGTCCCCTCATTTGCTTCTGGGTGCTCCTAGCTCCTAACCTGCTGAATTCTCTTTCTCTCCCGCCACTCTTACCTCGTCTTCCAGTCTTAACCTCACTCTCCCGCCTCCTG
Organism: Sigmodon hispidus; assembly: GCA_004025045.1. Classification (NCBI taxonomy): domain Eukaryota; kingdom Metazoa; phylum Chordata; class Mammalia; order Rodentia; family Cricetidae; genus Sigmodon; species Sigmodon hispidus. Next base: position 72,281 of record PVIH01004568.1, read on the forward strand.
GACCTAGCCGGAAGTGACGAATAAGTAGCGCGTCGCGCCGCGCCAGAAAGGTTCTACCAAAGCGGGAGAAAGGGTTCTGGTGGGGCTCAGTGCGCCGGCGCGCGGGCGCGAGCGGTTAAAGCGCATTTTGGTGTCTGAGGACCTGGAATTGTTCCCTCGGCCTGCTTCGTTCGAAGTCCCCTGAGCGAGGCCAAAAGAGACTGCCGACTCCCAAGGGTCGTTTTCCTCCGGCTCCGAAGCTTCTCGGCGCCAGGCTGTGGCCCTTGCCCTTTGACCCCTTGGCGGCGGGGTGAGAGGTCGGGTGGCCATCTTGTGGCGGAGGCGCGGGCGGCTGTTACTGCGGAGACCTGTCCCCTCCCCCAGCCTGATACCCCGAGCTGTCTGTCAGTCAGCGGAGAGCCCTGCAGCCTGTCAGGGGAGGCCTGGGCCGAGTGCAATCGCTCTCCCCGTCTCACCGGGCGGCCCGGGCCGCTCCTCACCGTCGCCACCATGTCCTCCTTCTCAGAGTCGGCGCTGGAAAAGAAGCTTTCCGAGCTGAGCAACTCTCAGCAGAGCGTGCAGACCCTGTCCCTGTGGCTCATCCACCACCGCAAGCACGCAGGACCCATAGTCTCCGTGTGGCACCGCGAACTCCGCAAAGGTGATCAATCACCCCCACCCCTGGGTAGACCCCTCTAGCTTCCTAATGGAGCCTTGTTTGTGCAAGCCTGGGTCCCCGATTGAGCTTCTGAGATTGGAGACAGTGTTATTGTATTTCTTGGAGAGGCAAACTGAGACCTAGTAAGATCTAAAATAATCCGAGGTTCTAAGGGCTCAAATGCCCACACTGGGAGTTATTAAGCTGCTCTCCTCCTCAGGCTCCCCTCACATTTGGCAGCTGTTTTTTTGTTTGTTTGTTTGTTTTGTTTTTAAATCTTGGCTGTACTTGAAGCTGGAAGCATTATGCACCAGACCCTGGCATTAGGAATAAGATCCAGCGGTCTCAGGTCCGATAGTCTATACTGAGACCTGCTGCAAACATTTTCTAGCTAAGTAATATTGGGCATATTTCTTCACATCCCTGTGTCTGTGTATTCTTATCTGTAAAACGGACACAAAGTTAGTTGCTCTTACAAAGCCTTTACTCCACATCAGTCACTGTCCATAGACCTCACAACACCCATATAAATTGGGTAACCTGAGTTTGCCACTAAATTCAGACTCTCAGAATCTGGCGTTCATTAAGCCCCGCCTGTTACTTTCCAGGCCCTGTGTTGGACACTTAATAGCAAGTTGTCTCTGGCATCTATGTGGAAGTTAAGCCTGTCTTTGCCACTTAAAAAGCTTAGCTTCTATGTCCTTTGTGTTTCCTTATATAGAAAATGGTGATGGCCATAATTTATACTTTATCATATGTTATTATATGTAGGTTGCTTTTGTTTTTGTTTTAGGACATAACCTCACTGTTGAGCCTGTACTGGCTGGAACTTCCTCTGTAGACCAGGCTGGCCTCAGAGATCCACCTGCTTCTGCCTCCCAAATGCTGGCATTAACAGCATGTGCCACTATACTTGATGGATTTTTTTTTTTATTGTTGTTGTTGTTTTGTTCTTTTTAATTCTCAGGGCCTTTTAAAGTAGGAACTTTGAAGATGGGGAAAACCAAGGGTTCAATGAAGCCAGTTGTGGTAAGAAGCCAGGATAATCCAGTAAACGTTTTCGTGTGCTGTAGAAACAGTGCAGGCTTATGGAGTGTTGAGTTAGGACTGTTGATTGCCCAGTGTGCTGCTTGGTCTTTGCCCTCAGGCTGCTGCACTTGGTGTTGATTGTTGGGCAGGACACATGCAATGCTTAAACTGTGCTGGGTTCTTAGCTATGAGGGACCAGAAGGCTGAAGAATTAAGCCTTAGCAGAAGGCTGAAGAATTGAATTAGTGGAAAGTAACGCAGTGTGTGTGTCTACTTTCTGAGGTACCACCCTTTGTTGTAGATGAGGAAAGTGAAGTGGATATTGGTATATTCAAGGTCTTTGAACTAGTGAGGATATGCAGGCACCAAATTCCAGGATTTTTTTTCTCCCAGGAGATTGGACTCGAGGCCTCTTGGAGAGCCTCCCAGTTATGATTTGCTGTGCTTCAATAGGAATCCCTTCAGCCCTCTAGGACAATTAGGTAGAGCCTAGGGTTCCCAGTCCACTTTCCCAGTCAAATTTCTACAACATCCGTGGAGATATGAGAAAACTGCCAGTGACCTCTGCTGAATTCTGTTTGGTACACTCTGGATCATCTTGAAATTGTCAGCCCATATCAAATTTCTTTTGTAAATCCTTATCAATTCCTTACCATACCATATTTGAGTTTCTGAAGAATAGCTAATCTTATCTGATAGAGTCTTATGTAGCAAGTAGGCTGGCATTCTTATCCCCATTTCATAGATACAGCAAGATCAATGTTTCTTCAGGGGTCTATAGCTAGGACATGGGCCCAAGGAGGACTGATACCCAAGACTTGTGCTTTTTCAAATGCCTAGTGTCACAGTGATCTTAACGAGTGAAGGTCTGAGTGCAGCTAGCTCCCCTCTGTTGTATTTTCTCCCAGCCCATCCCACCATTTACCTTTACTTCATTCTTAATTATGTCTCTTGCTAGGTTTATTTTGATCAGGGCCCTCTAGTGCACTGAGAGTTGTGTCTATTACCTAGTTAAAAGTTAGTTTAGTTGTTTGCTTGCGCCTCTAATGTTTGATATTTGAGTAAAGGATCTAAAGAATACTGGATCATCTACCTGTGGCAGTCGCAGTATTGTATGTGTTTTCCACAGGTAGTCACTTACTACATATGGCTATTGGCCTTTAAGATTGTGACAAGGGAACTGTTCTATGATTGAGGAATCAGTTGCCCAGTTTTATTAGCTCAGTCAAGTGTTGACTGGTCTCTCATAGCTAATGGCTGTCAGATTAGATCTTGCAGAACTAGGTGTGTGTTCATTTCCTATCCAATTTCTCTTGTGAACGGAAATGTCCCCTTATTAAAATAGAAAAGGGTTTGGGCTCTGATGTTGAAACTGACTAGCCCTTGCATTCTAAGTTTTAAAAAATGGCCATTTGTGTTTATGGAGAAGTTGTTTTCCCTGTCCAAGACATTGCCACAGACTTTGAGTTGTCATCAATGTACTTATGAGCATTACAAAAATTACTTCCTCTCACTTAGGAATTGCTTTTGTTTTTAATATATTATTTTCTAGGAATTACTAATTGGTCTTTTTAGATTGTAAATAGAACTTTTCTCCTTTATGGAATATTTTGGTATTACAAAGCTATTTGATGATTTGTTTATTTTTTTGAGACAAAAAAATTTACTTTTTTCTCTTCTTTTTAAATATTTATTTATTATGTATACAGTATACAGAAGAGGACATCAGATGTCATTATAGATGGTTGTGAGCCACCATGTGGTTGCTGGGAATTGAACTCAGGTCCTCTGGAAGAACAGTTAGTGCTTTTAACCTCTGAGCCATCTCTCCAGCCTACTTTTTTCCTTCTTTGTAGCCCTGGCTGGCCTGGAATGTACCATGTTGACCAGACTGGCTTTAAACCTCCAGAAACTTGCCTGTCTTTGTCTCCCAAATGCTAGGATTAAGGGTGTGATCACCACCATACTGGTTAAGATGGATTATTTTTTATGTTGTTGTTTTGTGGCTACAACGTAGGTAAATAGTATACTTTGTAGCCTTTCTTTACACATTAATTTTTTTTTTTTTTTTTTTTTGATTAGCCAAGCCTTTAAACTTTACTTAGCAACTAGTTCTACTGGTTTGAAATGGGCTTTGGTAGGAGGTGGGAAGATACATTTTGTCTTATTTCACCCAGAGTTGGAGTAGTGTGATAGTGGTGATGTGTGTATGGTGTATTGGCTGTGTCACAGCACTGCTACACACAGGGTCTTTGTGATGCTCTGGACACTAGAGTGTCCAGTGTCATTTAGGCCAGAAGAAGGCATTGAGTCCCTGGGAACAGTAGTTAGAGGCAGTTTGAACTGCCATGTGGATTCTGGGAATCAAACTTGGGCCCTCTGGAACAGTATTGAGTCTCCTGGTTTTTTTTTGAGGTAGGGTCTTCCTATGTATCCCTGATTGGCTGGGAACTCACAGAGATTTGCTTTCCTCTGCCTCCCAGGTGCTGTTATCAAAGGCATAAGTCATACCCAGCTTGATTTTTTTTTTCCTTCTTAAATCAAAATAATAGTCTGTTATTATTTCTTTAAAAAAATATAAAAGGAAAAGCTGTACTATGATCTAAGTGGCCACAGCATATACACTAAGTTTTGGATTACAGAATTAGATGCTTATCAGAACTGAGAACTTGAATATGCTTAAGTAGATTCCTCTTTTCTATTTTCACTCTTGATTTAAGTTTGTTTAACTTAAGTGATTTTATTTATTTATTTTTGATATTTTAATTGTACCATTTTTAAAGTTAGTTTTTCTTGAGGTTATAATATAATCACATCATTTTCCTCTTCTTCCTCCCTCCAAACTTTCCCATATAGTCCTTGCTCTCTTTCACATTTATAGCCTCTTTTTTGATTGTTTTTTCTGTTTTGTTTTGGTTTTTTTTTGAAACAGGTTTCTCTGTGTAACAGCTGGATATCCTGAAATTCTTTTTGTAAACCAGACTGGCCTCGAACTCACAGAGATCTGCCTCTGTCTGCCTCCTGAGTGCTAGGTTTAAAGGCATTTGCCTCCACATCCACATAGCCTTTATTATTATTATTAGTAGTAGTAGTAGTTGTTGTTACATACTTATTTGTATATTCATACATATTTCTAAATATGACCTGCTCAGTTAATATAATGTTTCTCATATGTTTTCAAGGCTGACCATTTGGTATTGATAACCAATTGGTATGTTCTTCCCTGAGGAAGACTGTTTCCTCTTCTCTCAGCATTCCTTAGTTGCCTGTAGTTCTTTGTTGAGGCCTTTGGGTCTTTTCTCTATCCTTGTTAGCGCACTCACTGTTGTCCTTGTTCAGCTCTTAAATTTAGGCAGTCACTTTGGAGAGACTTTATGAGTGTAGCCTCTGCTCAAAAATCTTCCTGCCTCCTTTCCTGATCCCTGAGCCTTAGGTGCAGGGTTTGTTGTTGTAGATGAGACTGGGCTCTGCAACTACATTTTGATTGGCTGTGGTTTTCTGTGATGGTTTCCATCTATTACAAAGAAAAGTTTCTTTGATGGGGATGAGGACTACACTTATCAGGCCCTGGAGATGTGCAGCTACAGGAGTATTCTTAACTGCTGAGCCATCTTGTTGTATAAGGTTTCCTGGCCTGTTTGGCGCCGGAGTTTGTAACCTGGCGCGCACTGCGGCATTTGGAACCTGGTTCGCGCAGCTTTTGTCCCCCAAAGAAATGAATCACATGCTTATATCCTTTACACTGTTTGGCCCATGTCTTAAGCACATTGCTAGCTAGCTCTTTCATCTTAAATCAACCCATTTCTTTTTTTTTTTTTTTTTTTAACTTTATTTTATTTATTTATTTATTTATTTGCCTTGGTGTTTGCCTGGAACTGGAACTACAGACAGTTGTTAGCTGCCATGTGGGTGCTGGGAATTGAACCCGGGTCCTCTGGAAGAGCAGAGGGTGCTCTTAACCGCTGAGCCATCTCTCCAGCCCCAACCCATTTCTATTAATCTTCCCACCACGTGGCCCGCAGCCCATAGCTCACCTGTTTCTTACATGTCTGTCTTCTTCAGGGGACGGATGGAGACTGGCTAACTCCACCCTTTCCTACCTGCCTGCCCTCTGATTCTCCACCCACTTCTACAGTGCTGTACATAGGCCAAAACAGTACTTTATTTACAACATACAAAGAACATTCCACCACACCATCTCTCTAGTCTTTTGCTGTAATCTCACCTTTGTAACAACAGTAAGACACTGTATCAACTCTTGATACTTTTATCTTGACTTTTTTTTTTTTTTAAATAGTCTTGTTATATAGTTCTGACTACCTTAGAACTTGCTAGCTCTAAGTAGACAAGGCTGACCTCAACTTCATGGATATTTTCCTGACTCTCTTGACCCCAGTATTGGAATAAAGGTATGAATTACTCAGTATGCCTGGCTTTGTTTTGCATTTGAATAATCTATATTATTTTAATAAACTTTGAATAATCATTATGACAAGGATAGGTTTCTCACAATCTCCTCAGTTAATTATCTAAATTAGGTTATTACTAGATGGCTAATTTAGTTCACTATCTCCCTGTCTAATTCTGTGAGCATTTTAGGATATAGTTTAAATTTTAATGTGCAGCCAGGCATATTAAGACCCTGTCTTAAAACAAACAAAACAACTATAATGTGCATTTAAAACTTGTTTTTAATTTGGCTTATTCCACAGCTGAGTTTAGAAATGTTAAGTCTTCTATCTGCTGTGCTTTTCAAAAGCATTTGAGAGCAGTGGAGTAAGGACTAGGTACAGTGTCGTGTCAAAGTTGGCATAAATACTGCTACAGCTTTCTCTTTAGCATTGAAGAAAACAGTTTTGAAACATCTTGTTATATTCATATTTATTTACTTTTTTAAAGAAAACTGGGACCAAAAATGGTAGTGATATAACTTAAGGGTTGAGAGCTTACATGTATAAAAGCCAGGAAATTCTGTAGTGTTCTTCAGAGCAGCTGTAACTCAAGTATATTGCATTAAGCTTTTATGGTTTAATATATGATACCATATAGAGTAATAAAAAATAGTAATTTTGTATGTTGTATCACAGAAGAATTACAGTTTTGTGGAAGCTATAATTTTTCTTTTTTTTATAATTTTTCATATTCAGATTTGAGATGTGTATAAATTTTCAACAATAATACAGCATTTCTTCATGTTTGTGTTTGAAATAAACATCAGTATATCTAGAGAATCTCCTGGACTGGAGAGTCAGTGTCATTGGCTAACAATGGTTATTGACATCTCAAAGATTCTTAGTTGAGACCATCAATTACAAGATTATCTTTCAAAGTTGAATCCTAACTCAGTGTTTCACTCTAGAATGTTTGGTAATGAAGATTGTATTTGAAGTAGATGTCCTCACAGTACAGTGAATGAACACCTTGGTTTAACATTAAGATTGACAGCTTATCTTAAGAATTTTCCTTGAATCGTCTTCATTTTTGCTGCAAATTAATTACCCTGGTTAAAATAATATCAAAATGAAGTTGATGTTTTTTATTCTTCTCCTCAAATTGTATTCACAGGTGTGCATGTTAGAGACTTCAAAGGGTTCTTTCATTTTAGTCCTTTGTTCCATTCAGACAGTTATTTGACTCTGAGAGGTAGCATTAGTGTTCTTTTTTGTGTGTGTAGAGGGGTGTGTGTGTGTGTGTGTGTGTGTGTGTGTGTCTGTCTGTCTGTCTGTCTGTCTGTCTGTCTGTCTGGTGTATGCTTGTGTGCAGGTGCATATGTGTATAGAGGCCAGAGGTTGATATATCCTTCTTAATCACTATCCACTTCATGTAGCAGGGTAGGATCTCTCACTTAAACCCAGAGCTCACCAGTTGGGCTAGCTATCTGCCAGCCCCAGAGAACCCATTTCCACCTGGCATTTTACTTGGGTGCTGAGGATCCAAGTTACAGTCCTCATGTTTGTGTGACAAGTGCCTTACCTGCTGAACTGTCTTCTCATTCATAATGTTCTTAGGAATATCCTAACAGTCATTAATTAGAATTTCTTTGTTATAAGTTAAATTGTTCTTTCTTCTTTTTTTCCAGCCAAATCAAATAGAAAGCTTACTTTTCTGTACTTAGCAAATGATGTCATCCAAAACAGTAAAAGAAAAGGACCTGAGTTCACGAGAGAATTTGAATCTGTCCTTGTGGATGCTTTTTCTCATGTTGCCAGGTATGTCTTCTACTTGGGGCTTTTAAATTTTGCACCTTTTTACTCTATTTATTGTTTTGCAATGTCCTTTGTACTTTACAAAGTGCTGTGAAGGGCAAATTATGGTTTTATGTTTTTCTGGGCCCTTAACTATCATCTCAGATAGGTAAACATTTTGAAACACTTAAAAAAATTTATTCTGGTACCAGAAACACATTTTTTCTCCTGAATTCACCTGCTGGATTTCTTTCTTGAGTATGTTTTCCATGGTTGAGTTGTCTCATTGGCGTCTGATAAAAAACCAGAGCTAGTGTCTGAAAGAGCCTTTTAGTAACGTCTCTTCAATAACAGAAATTAAGGCTTCTTTACTTCGTTCTCGATTTCTTGTTTGCAAAAGCATAGTAATCATTATTGTCACTACAAAAATAGTCATTATAAGTGTGGGAAAGTAAATGATTGAGTTGCAGTTAAGTCTGCTCTTTGAACTGCAGAGAGTGCTGGTCTGTGGAACACTCAGGCAGCTGGGTAGAAGCTCACATCAGTTAAAACTTGACATCACTTGTGCTCATGTCACATCTTGTTTTGGGTACAAGTTAGGTTCTCAGGAGAGAAAAATTGTGTATTTGTTTACTTGGTTGACTGTTACATTTGTAAGTATGCACAAAAACACACAGATCTTTGCTAAAAGAAACCAAGAAGAGTGAAAATGAGACTATGGGTTAAAGAAAATGTTCTGGGGTCTAAGAAGATGTGAGTGAAAGGTCGTAAGTGTGAATTTTTAAGTCTGTATTCCTTGAAGGATTTGAAATGTTCAAAGGAATAAAATTAGGGATCCAAAATCTTAAAAACCACATCTAGCTTTCTAAGGCAGTAAAATATTTTTGTTTGTACCTGTGGTGCCAGTTTCTGATGAGCGAGGGCATATAAGAAGCAGAATGTATTATTAACTTCAAGAAAATTACTGAATCTTTTAACAGTGGTAAGCTTAAAGTAGACCCCTGGAGCATCTATCTGGAATTCAATTTGTTATTTGATAAGGCTTTGTTAGGGGCCGTAGATAAACACTCTGTGAGTGGCCTTGGGTGTGTATGTTAAGTTTTAGAGCCCAAGTTTCTTACCTATTTAAAAGGCATGGAAACTTCTTATCTTTTCATTATTGTGACTCCTAGTAGGATGAGAAATTCTGTGAGACCTGGTCTATGTTTTGCTCAGTGGTTTCAAACACTACACTCCCAGGAGGGAAAGACTTTGTTTTCTTAACTCTCAGACTGCACACCTTGTAGTGCCTAGCACACAACACAGCCTTCAGTTCAGAGAATGTATTCACATGGCTGTTCACAGGGCTTTCCAAGACCTAGCAGCCCCGGAATCTGTTCTCGTGCTGAGCAGGAATTTAGTAAATATTTGTTGATAGTAGTGACCAATTGAGGATAACATCTGGTTAAAGGAATTACCCTATAGAGCTAGTATAGTAACATTTTTATTTAAAAATGATAATTTTTACTGTCTTAAATTAGAAAAGCACCAGTAGAAAGGAATAGAAGGTGGGTACCAAGATTCAGAGGGCTTGTCTAGTATGTGGACACTTCTTAAACTATACAGAAGCCAGGTATGTGTTACTTCTCTAATTCCAGCACTCAGAGGCCAGCCTGGGCTATGTAGTCAGATCTTGTCACAAAGAAATAGAATCAGGAGACATTAGGAAAACTCTGGACACATTCTGCCTGACTTTTCCCAGCTCCTGTCTGCTTCCTTAAGGTCTAATGTGGACCATGTTTTTAGACTTTTCTCTTTTACCCCACCATTAGAACAGAAAGTTCAATAGCTACTTTAATACTAATGGATGTTATCAACCACAAATAATTTAGTATGTGCTCATGGTGTGCTTTTGCTGTGGCCAGATGATGAACAAAGGTGGGTGACCTTTTATTTCTCAAATTGATTAGCAATATTTTTATGATGCTTCTATCCCTAAGCAGATAGATCTTTGAATTCAGAGATAGCACAGTGTTTATAGGGTAGATTTGATTTGAGTAGCAGTTTAATTAACCAGACTATGAACATGTTATGGTTACAAGTATCGTGTTTTCTTTAAAGTTCATTATTGAACATGTATGAGTGTTGTTAGTATGTCATGTGCTGACCCAGAGCCTGGGGATGTCAGGGAAGAAGGCACACAGGGACAGTGAAGTGAACAAGACACTCTGAAATGATGTGGACAGTTAAGTAGAAGAGTGAGATCTCCTCTAGGCATTATGGGTAAGGAAGTGACATTGGAGAACCTAAGGTAGAAATAATCATGATATTTTAAGAAGAATAGTATGAAAGCCATTGTGGTTGGATATGGTAAGCAAAGTGAGATTTAGCCCCAGATGAGATCAGAGAGAGGCAGAAACGGACCAGTTACATAGTCCCTGAGAGTCTATTCTGATAGGATGTTAGTCAAGAATTGTAAGCCAAGGAATTAAACAATTCCCATAGACAGTGTAAAATATCATTCTTTTAAAAAGTTTGTCTTCTACATACTATTTTAAAAAGAGGCCATAAATTTGAAAGAGAGTGGGAGGGTTTTGAGAGAGGGAAGGGAATGATATAATTTCAAAAAATAAGAAAATTTAAAAGGGAAATATTTAAAACCTAGGTAAAATTAAAGATAAAAAGAAACCTAAGCATATATAGAGTTCAGTACGTTAGGAGATGTATCTCATCTTATTCAACTACTCTAATATATGATAAGGCAATATGTATATATATTCTCAGTAAAATGTAGAGAAAACATTTTTTAAAGACTTGTATTAGATGAATAGATGACTCGGAGTAAAAGCAGAATAGCTGAATTGGCAAGCTCTGGGTATAATTGACCCTACCTCAGTATGTAAGGTTGACAACAGTTGAGGGAAGCACATAATGTCAATCTTGAGCCTCTACATGCATATACACACACATGTAAACACACATATGCATACTCAGATGGCTCCTGTGTGTGTGTGTCTGTGTGTCTGTCTGTAAAAGGCTTGCGTGGAGAATGGGTTGTGAAGGGCAAGAAAGCCTGAGTTTAGAAGACTTTTGTGCTTTTGGCTAAAGTAAGATCAGTTAAGACATTTGCAGTGAGAAGGCTGGCTCCATTTATTGAATTCTTATTCTGTAGATGGAGTCTTCTCTCCTATAAAATTTACACAATGTGTTGGGATTAAGTGGGAGCTGGTAGTGAGGGAAGAAAGAAATGTTTGGTGTAAGTGGGTGGTTGTTGGTACTGTTTACTCAACTGAAAATGGGGGAGAAGATTTGATGGAGGAAGTGATTATTTTGGCCATGTTAAGTTTGAGATGGCTGGTTAGGTGTTTCAAAGGGGTAATTATGGATAGACACATGAGTAGTTTAAAATTTATAGTAGTTTAAAATTTGAATTTTTTTATTATTTTATACGTATGAACATTTTGTCTACACGTATGCTTGTGCGCCACATGTGTGCCTAGTACAGAGACCTCACAGGGCATCAGATTCCCTAAAACTGGAGTTACAGGTAGTTGTGAGCTGCCATGTAAGCCTCTGAAAGCACAGCAAGTACTGTTTACTGTTGACCTATTTCTCTAGCTCTCTCCCCCAGTTTCTTAAAAAAAATTTAAATTACATTTGCACATGTGTATATATACTCATGTGTCTGTGTATGTGCTACACCAAGCATGTGGGACTAGAGGACAATTTCCATGTGGGTCCCAGGGATTGACTCTAGTTGTCAGGCTTGGTGGCACATACCTTTACCCATTCAGCCATCTTTTCTGATCCTATACTTAATTTCTTGAGAGGTAAATAGGTAGTTATTGCCAAATATACAATACTTTTTTGTTGTTTGTGAGTCTCTGTATTTCTCCCAGGTGGGTAACTTCCAGGAGGGCTCATGACTGTGATTTACTACACCCAGGGATATAGACAATCAGCAAAGGGGAAAGCTGCATGGGTAATTGTGACAGCAGGTGTGCCATTCATTCTGATGGAAAGCGACTCAGCTGAGATTTTTTCCAAGGCACCTCTGCTATCATTTCTGGAAGTAAGCAGTCATTCATGTAGAACATGTTGTTTACAAAGTTGAGACACAAACCACCAAGATCATTAGGAAGTGGAGCCTCATCCTAAAACCCCAGTCCCTAGGTGTGCTCCTGTCTTAGCTTTCTGCCACTGTTGGAAAATGCCAGAGACAAACATAAGGGATTACGGCTCTCTCTGGGCTCATGGTTCCAGAGGTCTCAGTTCCTGCTGCCAATTGTACTTGTTTCTGAATGTAGGGAGGCAGAGCATCACAGCAGGGAGTGTATGCTGGAGTCCTCATGGTGGCCAGGAGAGAGGAGAGGGATTAGAGGGGCCCTCTAATCCATAGCCTAATGGTCCATTCAGCTGTGAACTAACTCATTGATGCAAGCACTTTCCTGGTCCTCCTTTTACCCCAATGGCTGGGGTCAGAGTCTTCAGTATTGGATACTTTTTGTGGGGCCATTTTCTACAGGAATGAGTAGCAGCTATTGGTTGACAGCAGGTCTTTCTAGGACACAGCATTTACGTCAATCCACCCTTTCTTCTTTCCTTCCCACCCTCCCTTCCTCTGTCCTCCTTCTCCTTTTCTTCTTTCTCACCCCCCCTTTGTCTTTTGTTGTTTAAGACAAGGTCTCTCTGTGTAGCCCTGGCTGTCCTCAAACTCACTCTGTAGACCAGGCTGGCCTCAGACTCAGAGATCTGCCTGCCTCTGCCTCCCAAAAGCTTTAATTCTTTTTCTTTAGGTTTATTTTTAGTTTGTGTGTCTGTGGGGGTATATGTGCTTATGGAGGCCAGAAGCAACAGATTCTCCCTACAGTTGGAGGTTGTTGTGACTAAGTCTCTTAACTGCTAATTCAGCCCCATCAATTATTTTCTGAATACTTATGAAGAAATTTTCTGTCCCAGCTTTCTATGAAGTGCTGTTAGGAGAACTGACATCTTAGAAGAAAGGATTTCTACTGGGCCCTCTACCACATACTTGTTATATATGGGATAAGACTAATATACAAACTAAAAACATATAAAATGCACACAAGCACATACATGAAAATATGTATATTCAAAGAAAGACATTGAAGCACAGGAAGGGGAGTCTCTACGGCTAGCTTGGCAAGGGCTTAGGTACCACTGACACCTGAAGAAGCAGTGCTATATGTATGGCTCACACTATGACTTGGTCAATTTTGGACACCTATATTAGAAAAGTGAGCATAGGTTGAATTCATAATTCAACGTACATACTCAGTGTGGGGGTAACTATTTTTTTCTATAGCTTAATAGCAAATATTTTTAAAGTTACTTTTTCACTTAGATATTTCTCATAGACACATTATTCATTTGTTTTGTTTTAGACTGGTCATCATGTAGCCCAGGCTGGCCTCAAAGTATTTGTGTAGCCAGGGATGACTTTGAATTGATCCTCCTGCCTTCCCCCCTTGAATTCTGGGGTTGTAGGCATGAATCACCATGCCCAGGCTTTGTACATGTTAGGCAAGCAAGAATTCTAATTCTCAGTTTAGAATGAAATCTGTGTAACCTCAAAAGGTAGAGCCCCTTTTTATGTCAATCTGCTTTTCTTGCTCTAGCTGTATCTGATTCTAGGTTCTAAAGTAACTCCTATTTCACTAGAGCAACTTAATTTCAAAACCGGTTAGGTTAGTTAATTTGTGACTTGAACGACTTTGCAGAAAAGTTGGAAGTTAGATGTTTTATATAGAATTGGAAAAATATTTTAAAATTTCAAAAAAGATTGATTCACCCAATATGGTTGTTTTAGGGGGATAAACAAGCCCTTTTGTCCAGAAATTGCATTTGTATGGAAACAAGTAGACAACTATTCTGTACAGCACATGAGAGATGTTGTATGGAACAGAATAAAGGTGGGGCATGAAGTGTTAAGTCACTGTGGGGACAAGGGAAGTGCTGCTGAAGAGGAGGGTGAGACAGAGAGCCACCTGCAGCAAAGCTGACTTCGGGCTAGGCCTGAGGACCAGAGTAGATGGGCTTTGTAAGGACTGTCTGTCTATTCTAAGGAAAATGGGAAGAAACAAGTGCCTTCCCACAGCAGCTAGAATTACATTCTGAAAACCTGAGTAGACTGTAGGAGGACAGGGCAGGAAGCTGGGAGAGCAGTAATAAGGCTGTCAGAGAAGGCCTGTGGAAATGCTGCTGCTTGGGCCAGGCTGTTGGCAGACGAGCTGAGAGTAACTCATTTCTGTGTATATTTTGAAGATGAGTAAGAATATTTCAGCATAAACACCAGAGAGCTTACTGATAGCTGAGCTCTTTAAAATGTACAGTTGTTCCCTGTTCTGAGTGCTTACCTCTAACTTGAAAAAAAATTATAAAAAATTGATTTATACCTTTTCTGACTTAGTACTTTTATCTCAGTTTAGTTGACTTGCTACTGGTAATTTGTAAGTAGGACATCCGGCCTGACCAGGCTGAGCATTAGGTAGCATTGCAGAAATGCTGTCAGCGCTGAGGGTGGATAGAGTTCCCATCTCAGTTTAATTTGCTGTTATGGACGTTCTTGTGATGAGAACATTTGACTTTGCCCCGAAGATGTGGTGGTCTTTCCCCTCCCTGTGTTGGCACAGTCTTGTATATCTGAGTCTGGCCTTCACCTCCCCAGTTCTGGGATCACAGACATTACCAACTATGCTCAGCTTTTGCAGTGTTGAGGATTGAACCCAGGCCTAGACAAGCACTTCAACTAGCTATATCTCCAACTCAAGGTCTCCCTTCTTTAACAGTTGCATTTTAATTTTTAATTAATTTAGAGAGAGGCATGGCCCAATCACAGGAGACAGGAAAACTTGTCTGAACCCAAAAGAAGATTCCCTTCTTTTATGATGTGTCCTGGGTATGGAAATCAGCTTGTCAGGCTTGGAGGCAAGTATATTTACTTGCTGAACCATCTCGTGAGCCCCATGGTGTCCCTTATTAAGGTGTTTAGTGTTAAGGCAGTGTTTATGCATTCTTACTGAACAGAGCTCACAGGAGCCCACAGGTGGCAGGCAGAGGCCTGCTTGTCAGCTGCTGTTGCATACGTTGAGTTAGGTAAGAGGTTAACGTTCTGTTTTCTGTTTCAAGAGCAACATACCAGGGAAAAATTACCTAACTTTCTCTTTCAGATATAATTTAAAAGGACTGCATTATTTCCAGTGGGTTCTAGGACTATTCATTAGATATATGACTGTGACCACAGAACTCGGGCTCAGTCCAGTGTTAAAGTCATTATGAAGTGGTTAAGGTTGAGACACTTTTAATCACATATATATATGTATGCATGTAGAGGTGTTGGTGTGGTGACTTTAAACATTTAAATTTAAACATTTGTGCTTTTAAAATGTTAAAGGTTTGGCTAATTTTAATTTCCAGTATATGCCTAGGAGTTAATTTAAATTGATGTCTTCTGAAAAGGCAAATTGTCACCATTGATATGGTCAATTTTGTTTTCTGTCTGTTAAAACCAGTTGTATAGGCTTTTTTCCTACTCCCTTCACCTTTTTAAGGGGAGATTCTTTGGGTTATGAGATGTCTCGTCCTCGCTCACTGCTCACCGTGGGAGGAATGTGGTTTCTGTCAAGATTTGGGTGTTCAAGTAGCATAGGGTGTGCCACATTCTTGTTTTAAGTATGCAAATCATTTTGGCAGTTTTTTGTTTTGTTTTTTAAAGTAGATCTGTCCTAATTAAAAACAATTTAAGCTTATAAATATATCTTTTCATCTTTTCTGGGCAGAGAGGCAGATGAAGGCTGTAAAAAACCTTTAGAAAGATTGCTGAACATCTGGCAAGAACGAAGTGTGTATGGCGGCGAGTTCATACAGCAGCTGAAGCTGTCGATGGAGGACTCCAAGAGCCCTCCTCCCAAAGGTAGAACATCACCACATGTTTACAGCTCTTGGTCTTTGCTTCTCCCAATCCCACATGAAAAGCTGCAGTGGGGGCTGCTGTGGCTGCTGTGATTACCCCAGCCGCTTTATGACTCTTCAGAGCGAGATGATCCTGAGCGATGGTGAGAATTTATACAGTGCTCGCAGTGGGCAGACCTGGTTCACGTGCTCATGCTGCCATGCTCTCACACTCTCACTTCCTATGTGTCCTTTGACCTTCCTTGCTCCTTCAGGGACTGTCCTCACACAGGGAGAGGAACACCAGATGCTTTAGAATTGTGGTTGACTAAGGAATACCTGTCCTGGCCCTGACACTGTTCACAGCGGGGCCTTGTACATGTCCCTTGCCCTTTTAGAACTTGACTTTATTAATAATAAATCTGATTTTGTATACTTTTATGATTGCCAGTTTATTATATATATATTGATTTTAATCTTTACTGAGCCCTGGGTATCTTTGGGAAATATATATGTGAATTTTAAGGTTCTTAAGAGCTCATGTTATTTTTCTAAAGAATAAACTCAAATGTTTGGTCTTGCAGTCTTTAGTTGACATGACAAGCTCCTAAACTGTCACTCTGATCTGACTCTGTTTATACTTACACTAAGGATCAAGTCTGAGTGCTCACCACTGAGGAGGCTTTCTGATGTGAACTAGTCCTTGTGGAGATTCTTCTTCCAATCCATGTTCTCGTGATGCTCCTAGTTCTTTGGGCAGGCTGAGTTTCTGAACGTCCCTGTGGATGCTTTGCTGGCCCCTTTTCTTTGCACCTGCTGCACTTCACCACATTTCTTCTTTCCACTCCTTTCACTTGTGGCAGTGCCTTCTCCAGGAACGCCCCCCTGGCTTTGTGTCTGCCTTGCTGTGGGCCATGTGCTCATCCCTTTCTTGTTCTCTGGTGCTGGGCACACACATCTGCTGTCGGACTTCCCAGAATGAGCATGGTGACAATAACGTCTTCAGTCCTTAATTGTACTCCTCATTGTCTCTTCTAGCTCTAAAATTACATATATACTCTACAGAAAACTGAAAGAGGCTTTCTAAAAAAACACTTTCAGGCTTTGGGCCATCGTTGTTTTACTTAAAACTGTTAATAAATGCTTCTGAAAAGCAAGGTGTTTCCTGCCTTGGATTCCAGTAGTGACAGACAGCACTATGGCCTTTGGAAATTTTATTCTAAATGTAGTTTGTGAAAAATATTCAGCATTTTTTGCCTCTACCCTGCCTTACAGTTCATTTGGTAGACAGTGCCTGGGACAAGCAGGAGAGCTCTTGCCTTGAAGGAAACTTGAAGCTGATGTTGGATTGTTTGTTCAGGTGTTGGTTGCTACACATGTACTGGGCTGTGCTAGGCTGTGCTAGGTGCTTTGGAAAAGAATACAGAGGAGTGAGAAACAATTATACATCGTAGGGAGCAGTCACAGATGTGTCAGTGTTGGCAATGGCCCATTTGGTGTTTGGCTTTTTTTTTTTTTTTTTTTTTTTTTTTTACAGGCTAGCAGTGACATGTGCTGGTGTGAGTTGTCTAAAGACTGTTAATCTCCCCTTATATTATCACAGACAGGCACTCAATAGCTGGGCATAGCAGCTCACTCTTATGTTCTCAGGACCTGAACTACCATCCTTTCAAACACCTTTGACTGCCCCAGAGGCTCATTTCCAGATTTGAATAGTTTGTTCATATTGCAGTATTGATTCTTGGGCAATTTGTCATCTTTGAGCAACTGTAGAGTTTGCCTTTACAATAAAAAATTTCTTTTTTAAAAAAGTTTTTATTTATTTTAATTTTATTTATTGAGTTTTTAATTATGTATATGTGAACTGGAGTTACAGACACAACTGTGAGGTTCCATGTGGGTAAAGAGAACAGAACTTGGGTCCTCTGCAAGAACAGCCAATGAATGCTCTTAACCACTGAGCTTTCTCTTTAGTGCCACAATAGTGTAAATTTTATTTTGATTTTGCATTCATATTTTGGTGGCCACTTTTTTCACATGGCACTTTTTTACTGTAGTAGCTGAGTGTGTGGAGGACATACCACATGTTAAGCAGCTACTGTGTACTGAGTACTATTGGATATTTCATATATAAACTGTGAGTTTTATATATGCTAATGAGTTTTCCACTTAACAATATATCAATCTTTGCTTTGCAAGATATAAATGAATGTGAAGTTTTCCTATCCTGATCTCCCAGTCCCAAATAAATACATAAAATCTTAGAGTAATTACAAATGCTCAGCCAGTAGCTTAGGCTTATTAACTAGCTATTGCATTTAAACTAATCCCATTTCTATTAATCTGTGTATTGCCAATGTGGCTTGTGGTTTTACCTGTCCTCTAGTATCTTGCTTTTTGAGCTCACTGTTCTCTCCACTGACTCCACTCTTCATCCCAATCCTCAGTTTGATTGTCCCACCTAACTTGATTCTGTCTTACTATAAGCCAATCAGATTTATTATTATACATTGAGAGTAATACATATTCACAGTGTACAGAAGGATTATCCCACAGCAGCAAGAATGTAAAATGACTGTGTAAATTAAATCTATAAAAAAGAATTTAATAATCCATGTAGAAAATCACAGTTTTGTGCCTTTTTTTTTGGTCAGTTAAAACGTTGACTACAAATGTATAGTGAAAAGAAAAAGATAGTAAAACTAAAAGTTGCTTTTGCTAGGTACAGTGACACATTCCTGCAATCCCAGGTCTCAGGAGATAGAGGCAGGAGGATTGCTAGTCTGAGACCAGCCTGGCCTCCAGTGGGATTTGATCGCTTTAGCTGCATAACAAAATCTTGTCTCAATAAACTATTGTCTAGGATAAAGCTGAACAACACACAGCCTGCATACCAAGGCAAGACCCTGAGTTCCATTCTTGGAACTAGAGAAAACCAAACAGTAGAAATATTGGAATAACTTTCATTGTAGCAAATGTATCAAGAGTAGTTTGAACAGTCTTACCTTTGATATTCTAAAACTGGGAGAGTTCCTTTTTAATTTTAGTAGTTTTTGAAGGCTGGTTGTTAGACAGAGCACTTCATGTGTGTCAGATAAGTGTTCTGACAGAGAGTTAACATCATTTGCCCTATTTATTTTGAGACAGGGTCTTGCTCTGTAGTTCTGGCTTGCCTTGAACTCTCAATCCCTGTCTGAGCCTCTGTCCAGCTGAGATTGCAGGTATTTGTCACTAGATATGCTCTGAAAGTTGCTTTGGTGTGAGGTGTTTTTATGGGGTCACTTCTTCTACCATTATCCTCTTTCTTTACTTTTGTTGCTAAGTTGGCATCACTAAGTCCTTCTGTGCAGTGTTAGCCTCACAGCATCACTAGACACCTCTGTGCAGTGTTAGCCTCACAGCATCACTAAGTCCCTCTGTGCAGTGTTAGCTTCACTGCATCACTAGGTCCTCTGTGCATTGTTAGCCTCACTGCATCACTAGGTCCCTCTGTGCAGTGTTAGCCTCACAGCATCACTAAGTCCCTCTGTGCAGTGTTAGCCTCACTACATCACTAGGTCCCTCTGTGCAGTGTTAGCCTCACAGCATCACTAAGTCCCTCTGTGCAGTGTTAACCTCACTGAATCACTAGACGCCTCTGCAGTGTTAGCCTCACTGCATCACTAGGTCCCTCTGTGCAGTGTTAGCCTCACTGCATCACTAGGTCCTTCTGTGCAGTGTTAGCCTCACAGCATCACTAGGTCCCTCTGTGCAGTGTTAGCCTCACTGCATCACTAGGTCCTTCTGTGCAGTGTTAGCCTCACAGCATCACTAGGTCCCTCTGTGCAGTGTTAGCCTCACTACATCACTAGGTCCCTCTGTGCAGTGTTAGCCTCACAGCATTACTAGGCCCCTCTGCAGTGTTAGCCTCACAGCGTCACTCTGCCCCTCTGTGCAGCATCAGCCTTACTCAAGTGCTTACTTCTGAGCTCCTGTTAGTACTATTTAGATTCAGTTTCACTATGGCTTTAGTTGCAGCTTCTTTGTTGTGATTTCATTTTTTTTTGGTCAATTCTTTACTTATTATTTTTATGAAATGTCATATGGCATCTGTGACTTAGAAATAGGATGATACAACTATTCACTCTCCTGCCCTTGTGGACTGAGGAACCAGTGCCGAGTGACTGTCACTGACAAACATTACAGAAGAAAGTGATTGGTTATTGATTGGTTTGTTATCTGAACTATTAGAGAAATCACTTCATTTCAGGACTTAGAATTAATACACCTGGCAGTGAGACCTGAAATGTACTGCTGGGGACTGGTGTTATTTCACTAAACTGTGAGACCTGTTCTCCATGGTAGCATTGTGTGAAACAGGGACAGCCTCTATCATAAATGTGGCTGGCTATGTTCTCCCTTCGAACAAATAAAACTATAAGAAAAACATTGAGTTCATGCTATTGATTGGCCTTCATGTCTAACATAGCTAATTAATGTGTAAGGTAGAAAGCAGGAGCTGCACCCTTGGTTCCAGAAGAGGCCACGTGTGCACACCTTCCTTGTGAGTTGTCCCATATGTGCAACCAGTTCCAAGGCAGGTGCCTGGGATTCCCTTTTGACAGATAAAGGAATTTATGCTTGTTGTTTGTATACAGTGGGAAGAGTGTGGGCCTGGATGTTGTGCCAGGAGTTGTTTAACCTCCCTGGGTCCTTTTCTGCTTATAATAGAATGTTCTATCCGAATTGTTGGAAAGGTGAAGGTAAAGAAACTATCACAATGCTCTGCACATACTCGGTACCCAGTATTCCTTTTAAATGCAGATTTATCATTTAGATTTATTTCCCTCACTTGTTTGTGCTTGTTTTGTGTTGCCCAGTGTGATGCAATAGGAATGATTTTAGAATTAGCACATCTGTCATAATCATGTAAAAGCGCAGGGGCGCAGATAATAAAGAATGTGACTTGCCAGCCTCAAAAGTAGTTAATTCTAGAATGAAAACTTAAGTAATTTCTTCCAGTAATATTAATCATGTTTCTCAGTAATAGTTTTTTTTTTAACATTAAAATTGGGTTTATTCTGGTTTTAAAGAAAAAATTTAAGGTTATTTGTACTTGAAATCTTTGACATATTTAGTGATGAATTTGTCCCTTCTGTTTACTTTCTGAAATGGTCTTTGGAAAGAATCAAGTTGTTTCATATGCTGTGTGTTCTCTGTCACCTGCATACATGATTTACTTCATTGTATTGCTTCATGCTTCTTACATTTTACTGTTGACTTCTTTTGAAGGAAGGAAGGTTGGCTCTCACATACCAATTTTAGATGCTTTTCAGTAGCATTTTCTTGGACTCAATGAGTTGATCTGAGTTGACAGACTGGGAACTTTTTGTCTCTTTAATAACATAAGTAGTTGTGCCAATTTAAAATAACTAACAAGGAAGTTATCATGAAGCCATCTGAACACTCTGCACTCGATTTTACCTGTGGTCATTGTACAGAGAACTGGATGCTCATGCAGGACGTGCAGCTCACGTTTGTCACATTATTCTCCTAGCAACAGAAGAGAAGAAGTCTCTGAAACGAACTTTTCAGCAGATACAAGAGGAGGAAGATGATGACTACCCCGGAAGTTACTCTCCTCAGGATCCTTCAGCAGGTCCCCTCTTGGTATGTGACCCCTGCACAAAGTGACTTCAGGTGACCTCTAATTGAAGATCATGGCCACGAGGTGGCGCTTTTTACCAGTAGTGTGACTTGTCAAAGGGCAGCAGATACAATAGTCCCCCCGAGCTTCCCAGACAACTATTTTATAAAGTATTTGGAATTGGTTTGTCTCCTAAAAGTGAAAAATATTCTTTAAAATCATACTTATATGGCATGATAAAGATGTTCTGAGCACTTTGCTCTGTGCCTGTTGCTAATAGCATTCTTGTTTATAAGCGAACAACTTACTAGTGCTGGGATGACAAGTTCATGCCATCACACTGGCTGCTCATGTTCTGTTTGTTAGATGAGCCTGCCTCATGTCATTTTACCTGTATTCTACATGGACATGGTCAGGACATAGAGAACTAGGAAGTACGTGTGTATTGTGCAGTGTTGAAATGATGGATTAGACAGGATTAAATAATAACAATGTTAGGTCATATCTTTGCATCTAAAACTTTTAAAGGGGAGCAGCTTGGCTTATCAACTTTCAGGGTGTGCTAATGATTGCCTACAGAGCCAGCTGTTCTTAGATTATTGGACCCTGTCACTTAACAGAATTCTTTACTTTTTCATGGTTTGGTAAAGCCCCTTTGATAAATTCAGAACATTTTGTTGTTGTTGTTTTTAACTCCTAATGAGTTAATTTATTTGACATTTTAATATTGGCAGGGATCTTTACTTTGTAAAGCAAACTCTATCTACAAAGAATTTAATTAGCCAACACAAGCTGTTTAACATCTGGCATTTATGTCTTTTTTCTATACTGTAAATAATGCTGTGTTTGAAATTAAGCAGCATGAACTAGAGTACATATTCTTAAGTTGCCAAAAATATGCTCTTTAATTAAAAAAAAATAAAGTTCTGTAGAGGTTTATTTATGTGTTGTAGATTTAGAACAATTAACTTTGTCTTAGAATTTATATCATTTCCATCCACAGAGTCTGGTACTAACAACAGTTGTTTGTGTGACTTTTGACCTGTTTCTTAATACTAAGAATGACCATTTTTATAATTTGCCTCTAGCTAATTTTTAAAACTCCATTATGTCTTAATGCATTATATATTTGTCTTTGCCTTTTATAGACTGAAGAGCTAATCAAAGCATTGCAGGATCTGGAAAATGCAGCATCAGGGGATGCTACTGTGCGACAGAAGATTGCTTCTCTACCCCAGGAAGTGCAGGATGTGTCACTGCTGGAAAAAATAACAGGTGAGAAGACTGTTTAGGGGTAAGATAGGAATGAAGGAGCCACCTGTAGTCATGTTGTATCCCAGGCAGAGACTTTCTGTATGATGGTGGGTGCTCTGCCATCTTGGCTTGTAAAGTCATTCAACATGCTAAGCAAGAAAGTTCTTGGAGGGACTGGACAGGTAGCTCCACATTAAGAGTGCTTCCTGCTCCTGCAGGGGACCTGGATTCCATTTCAGACACCTGCATTGGGCAGCTTTTTGTTACAGGGTTTCTCTGTAACTTTGGAGCCTGTCTTGAAACTCACTTTGTAGATCAGACTGCCTCAAACTCAGAGAGATTCTCCTGTCTCTGCTTCTGGAGTACTAGGGTCAAAAGCTTATGCTGCCACTACTGGCTATATTGGGCAGTTAATGATACCTTTAACTCCAGCTCAGGGCATCTAATGTATTCTTTTGGTCTCCATTGGAAATTTACACATATATGACATACTTACATGCAGTCATACATAAAAATAAAATAATATAAATAAATCTTGGGGCCAGAGAGATGACTCAGGTGTTAAGAGCTTTTACTGCCCCTCATAGGACCCAGGTTAGATTCCCACCGCCCACATGGTGGCACTACTGCTATAATTCCAGTTCCAGGGCATCTGATACTGTCTTCTGACCTCTTTTGGCATCAGACACGCAGGTGGTATACTTACATACACACGAGCAAACACACACAACACAAATAAAGAACAAGCAAACAAAAATCTTAAATAGATAAAAATAAACTACAACAAAAGAAGCTTTCAAAACAGAATGTGAATAGTGATCTCAGTAGTTACAGCAGAAATACTGTAGCTAGTTGTAGAACACTGGAGGCCATGAAGGGTTAGGCTGTGAACTCAGAATCCTTTGCTAAGAGGGAAATACGTGTGTGGTATACAGCTGTGTTGTTTAATGCACTATACACTGACAAGCTTGAAAGTGATGCAGTGCCAAGAATTCTAGGTTTGCTGATGAGCTCATTACAGTTACTCTCACTTCTTGCTTTTGAAGAATTGTATTCTCATATGTAAGAAAGGATTGAGACTTTGCAAAGTTAGATATCTTAATGGATTTGGAGATTCTAACCTAGAATTGAATGGCTTTCTTATTGCAAAAGCCCAGTACTTTCATTCCATTCTCTCCAGATCATTTTCCCTCCAGCCCTTGAGCTCTCTGCTTCTC
This sequence comes from Sigmodon hispidus, assembly GCA_004025045.1. Taxonomy (NCBI): domain Eukaryota; kingdom Metazoa; phylum Chordata; class Mammalia; order Rodentia; family Cricetidae; genus Sigmodon; species Sigmodon hispidus. Next base: position 96,119 of record PVIH01004568.1, read on the forward strand.
TGGCTTCCTCCTTGTTCACCTGAAGGAATTCAGAGTTACTGAGGCAGTAACTTCCTTCAGTTGGCATACCTTTGAGGCTCACTGTGTAGCAGGTGTCCTCGTGTCGTGTCCATAACCTTTCTGAATGCTGAGGAGGTGGCAGAGTTGGTGGGCAGCGAGTGACTGCAGGGGACAAAGGGGAAAAGGGAAAGCCTTCTGCTAAGGGAATCTGAGCCTCCCTTCCTCTGGGTCCGTATTCTCCTGCCACCTCTGTGAAGCCTCTCCCAACCCCTATTGAAAATGCTGATGTTCTCACTCCCAGCACCCCACTTTCTCCTTTGTAACTCTGATCTTCAGCTGATGAATAATACAGTATTATGTATGTCTTCCTTTCCTACTAAGAACCCAGATCTAAAGGCAGAGAATGTTTTTTATCTTTTATCCCCTGTTGTCTGAAAACCAAGGCACATGGTAGGAGCTCAGATATTTTCTAGATGATTTGTAGTCGGACTTTTCTTTGGGCTGCCAGCTCACAAATAATGATCCGGAGACTTATTAATTATGAAAGCCTGGTTTTAGCTTAGGCTTGTCCCACTAGCTCTTACAACTTAAATTAGCCCATTTATTTTAGTCTTTGTTCTGTTGTGTGGCTTGTTACCTCATCTCTCTGTACTTCCAATGTTGCTTCCCCCAAGTCTGTCTGTCTACTCTGTCCTTCTTTTTCCTGGAGTCCTCTCTGTCTGTCCCTGAAGTCTTGCCTAACCTCTTCCTAGCTATTGGCTGTTTAGCTTTTTATTACACGAATTACAACAATACATTTTCATGCAGTGTACAAATATCCCACAACAATCATTAGAAGGTTGTACACTGAGAATTTGGAAGGCTGATTGGGGTGAACTTGACAAAGGAGAGAGAAACTGACCACAGGGACTGTAAGGGCCTCTTGAGTTTGCTGCTGTTAAGGGAAGTAGGGAAGTGAGGTAATAGCTGGTAGGGAGACAGCTACAGGTGCATGCTGTGCTGGTGGTTCTTAAGAAAAGGGAGAAATGGAGGAGATAGGGAAAACTTGGGGACTATGAGAAACTGAGTGTTTAAGTGAGTCAACCCAGAATGCAGGATTCCTGAGCTTAGGTGGAAGACTGGCCTCAGGAGGCTCACCAAGGCATGGGGAGTGAGGGAGCTGGGGCAGAGCACAGTAAGATCTACTTCTGCATTTGGACTGCAGTTTTTGTGTACACCACCCCCTTTTTAAATTGAAAATATTTAAAAACAATATATTCTGATCAGATTCCCCTCTTTCCAGATCCTCCCCATTTCTCCAACCAATCTACTCCACACCTTTTTCTCTTTTGAAAACAAACAGGCAAATAAAAGAAAAAAATAACCTTAATTTTTTTTAAAAAAAGGCATAAGAAACACATATACACAAAGATACACACATAAACAAAACATATAAAAACAGAAAATCAGGAATCATGTGCAAAAGACCAGTAAGGTGAATATTGGCCAAACAAAGCATTACAGGACAAACCATCTAAAGCACCATTGAATTTGTTTTGTGTTGGCCATCAGCTGCTGGGCATGGGGCCATTTAACCTTAAAATGTGGTTACTATGTCCATTGAGACTCCGTTGGAAAAAACTAGTCTTTCCTAATCATTTGATGCTTGGAGATAGTTAGGGATGGGTCTCTTGTCCACTTCCACTCTCAGCACTGGCCCCATCTGGCCTAGAGCTGTGCAGGTACAGTGCATGCTGCCATAGTCTTTGAGTTCATGTGTGTCAGTCCTGCCTGCTGTATTTGGAAGACACTGTTTCCTTGGTGTCCTCCATCCCCACTGGCTCTTATAACCTCATGGTTCCCTGAGCCTGAAGGGGAGGGGTTTGATGAAGACATCCTAGTTAGGCCTGGGTGTTCCAAAGTCTCTTAGTACACTGTCCAGTGTGGGTCTCTATTAGTTTCTACAAGAAACTTCACTGATGATGGTTCAGCAAGACACTGATCTGATTTCCAGCCAGCGTGGCCTCATGTAACTCTTGATTGAGAAAAAGCTGTTTCTGGGTTCCACCTTGACACTTTTTTTTTTTTTTTTTTTTTTTTTTTTTTTTTTTTTTTTTTTTTTTTTTTTTTTTTTTTTTTTTTTTTTTTTTTTTTTTTTTTTTGCCACAGGTTCTCTAGCAGTTACTGTTATAAAGAGATGGGTAGTCAGGAACTAACAAAGCTGATGGCAGCCACTCAAGCCTGCTCACAGGCCTCACTGCCAGACTCTTCTGCGTTGGTCCCCTGTCCTCTGACAGCCCTCTTCCCACCTTGTTTTGCTCACTCTTTACCAAGTATGTGTTCTCTATCCCAAGAAGGGGGAAAAGCCTGATGCTTGGGCTGCAGACCCAATTGCGGAACCCTTAGCAGCTCACTTCCCGGTGTTCCCAGAGGCAAGTAAGGATCAGATAGCTGTTCTGTGCTAGAAATTCCTAAATTTCATTGCCTCAAAGAATGCTGAGGGTTCCAGATTTGTGTCACCTAGTTGTCTGTGTAACTGCTAGCAGCTTTGGTGTTTTTTCCTATAAAGTATCAGCCTGCTATTTTTATGCAAAAGACCTTTTTGCTCTTATTTATAGTTCAGTATTTTTGTGTGTATATATGTGCCTGCATGAATTTATATGCACTACATGTATGCAGGTGCTGCGATTGCATTGGATCCCTCAGAACTGGAGTTACAAGTGATTGTGAACTACCTGATATGGGTGCTGGGAACCAAATCCCAAGTTCTTTACAATAGCAATAAGTGCTCTTAACCACTGAGCCATTTCTCCAGCCCCCAGAAGACCTTGTAAAGCAAGATGCACATATTTAAACTTGTGCCACCACCACACACCACACAATGGCAGCAGTTCTTTGTGGACTAAGTCCTCTGTTTGTCTCTGCTCATTTGCTACCCCAGCTCTTGTTTAACGCTTTTCTCCAAAAATCCTTCCTTATAATCTAGAGCTTGCTCTTTTCCTCTCCCCAGAGCATAGGTGACAGGCCATTATTAGGACATGAAATCAGTCTGTCAGTGATAACCAACACTTTAAAAATACAACACAAGGGCTGGAGAGATGGCTCAGCAGTTAAGAGCACTAACTGTTCTTCCGGAGGACCGAGTTTGACTCCCAACATCCACATGGCAGATAACAACTGTCTGTAATTCCAACGTCTGATAACCTTATACAGTTATACATGCAGACAAAACACCAATTCACATAAATTAAAAATACATTAAAAAAAAGAAAAAGTATTTTAAAAATTTATTTTAAAAAACAACACAATATTTTGCACATTATAAGTAAAAGATGCCCCTTCCCCCATTAAGGATCTTGCAATGTAAACCAGGCTGATTGGAATTTGTGACAGTCCTCCAACAAGTGTGGCACTGCTTCTTATTTGTGTTTTTATAAACTATTTCTGCCGAGGGTCATGTTCAAATACATTTGAAAGGCTCTTCCTTTTCAGTCCCTGTATTTTGCCAGCATGGAAGACAAGCTCATTCCCGGGTACCAAGTTCTTTCTCTAGTGAACAGAGTCCTGCAGATCAGCTTCTGAGACCACATTCTGAGCCTCTCACACAACTCCTGTTTTCTCTCAGCCTCTCCACACCCAAGACATGACTGCTTGCTCTGTCACTTCAAATCAGTGGACAAAGTATTCCCAATGCAGTAATGGAAGCAAAAGCACTTCATCTTCTCAGAGGCAAAGGAAATCATTTCTCAGATGATCCTAAATATCTGTCTGTGGTTTTGTTTGGAGAGCTTTTGCTGGAGGCTGTTTTCAGCCAGCTTTCCTGCCCCATCTAGTTGTCTCACTTCAGGCAATTCAGAAGTGTGTCTTGTTGACAGAACTGGCACCTTTGGTTCTTGGCTAGCCAGCCCTGTTGGTTCACAGCTTCTGGGTTTTTTTTTTGGACTCTGTGAACCTTTTCTCAGGGATGTTTGCAGTCATACCTATGTGATTTGTATGTTGTCTATTTTCTGCTCTTATTTGTACTCAGACAAAGAGGCAGCTGAACGTCTTTCAAAAACAGTAGATGAAGCATGTCTGTTACTAGCGGAATATAACGGGCGCCTGGCAGCGGAACTGGAAGACCGGCGCCAGCTGGCTCGGATGCTGGTGGAGTACACCCAGAACCAGAAGGAGGTTTTGTCAGAAAAAGAGAAAAAGCTAGAAGTGAGTATATTGCAGAGCAGACCCTGAATTGCCCTTCCTACAGCCCAATTTATTCCTGAATTAACTTTTTTTTTTCTTTTTAAATCTTTTGAAAGTGAATGAAATGAAATAAGAACATCCATAAGATAACTGTAATTACTGGAGCCTAGTTAAGAGTTGATGTCACATTTTTACATTCCCAGGAAAGAAAAACTCATATTGTGAAAGTAGTGTGCCTCTTAGTCACAGCATTTAGGATCTTAAAGTTGCTTCACTTTAAAAAACTATAAATTGAGGTACAGAGGGTTCAGCAGAACTGAAGGGTACTTAACTGGATATATTTGGGAATCTGAGTTGTTTTAAGGTTTCTTTCTGGTGTATATACATGCTTGCAGGCAGGAGACCTGTACATATTCTGCAAGTTCAGTCGTATATGTGGCCTGATTCAAACTGTGGGCATAGAGCATGCGTCCCAGTGTTTCCAGGAAGAAAGGATTTAGAATCATCCCCTCGCCATCTGCTTCTTAGCTTAGCTCCTTGTCCCTGGGGAGCAGAGCGAGCTAGTGGCGTGGCTGTTGGGGTTCTGTCTGCCGCACATTGTTAGAGTTCATTTCTTAGCAGCTTCTCCTTCCTGTGTTTCTAGGGAGGGCTGAGGAGTGTGAGTTAGAGAGTAAGCCATGATGATCATAAGAAGCAGCCCATGAAGCCCCCTCAGTTGATAAGGGAGTGGAAGGCCACCCTTCTTCCACTAGGGAAAGTTCTCTGCAGAGAGAGGGGACACTGAGCTAGTCTGCTGATTATTGCATTTGTCATTCTATGGTCACTGATGAGGGGGGATGCCAGTTCTTACTGCAGTCATTATGGGAGCTGTAATAGCTGGAGGTGCTGGGACTTCAGAAGCCTAGGCAGCTTGAGTGTGGAAGACGGGGGACACCTGAGCAGTGGTGTGGCTCCTGTAGATTCAGCACTGACCAGAACTCTTACAAAGGAACTCAGCGGTAGCAGACGGCCATTTATCTGAAGCGCTCATCTTTCACTGAGGAAGCATTTCAACATTGTACCTTGGGACTAATAAGAGATTGTAATTAATGATTCTGGTTGTAAGTCATCATGCCATCTGTTGAATTGCCCCTTGGCGACACATTAAGGACTTTCTCTGATCTGTCAGACATTGATTATCGTGAGCAGCTGTTGTTGGGTAGAACGTGGCAAGCCTTCATGGAGGACAGTCTTTGTGAAGGAAGCTGTTGGTAAGGCTGTTAACTCTTTGTTCTGTTTCTTCCCTAGCTACAATTAGCTATGTGTTTCATAGGTGGCCCTTTCTGCACAAGTAGCTTACTGGATGCTTCAAGAGGTTATGAGGCATGGAAGGTCAGAGGTCAGTCCATTCTGTAGCTTTGCAGTCTGTTGTCGCTATTTCACAGAATGGCATGGCATTGGAACCCAGCACTTGAGGATGGATTAGGAAGACCCTGGCTGGTATTGCCAGGGAGTCAGAACTCAGAGTTCCTGTCCCAAACTATATCAACCAACCAACTGGGCAGGACCATTCACTTAGAAAAAAAAACATAGTTGGCTGCATCTTAAAAAGCAAATGACTAGATAAAGTGTAAGAGGCTGACGGATGGTGTTAACTCTACATCTGAGCTCACAGAGCACATGAACAGTCTGCTCTTCCGAATCTACAACTTCCTTTCACCCCTTCCAGTAGACAGATCTTCATTCTGTCCTGGTGGTGATGGTAATACCAGTGTGCAGCTTGAGAGAAGCCTCAATGCTCAGTCCCTCCAACTTCCTTGTGTATGGTTGGTCCTTAACACTGCCACATCAGAAGGCTAGTTAAATCTTGTTTGGAAACCTTTCATTTCCTTCAGTGTATAAATGTCACAGTCGATGGTCTTGTGGACGTATAGGTATTTTCTTGGGAGTTTTTCCTCACAGCTCAAATTTGTTAACACTTAGGTTTTTCTGTATTTTGTTTGTTAACTTTGTATTTTCCTTTAGATAGCAAGCATTTCTCTTGACGGTCAGTGAGAATGATACGTAGGGTGTCGAGTGGCTTCTGAACCTTGAAGTGGCAGAGGGTGTCGGTCAGAGTCTAGGTGGGAGGAGGACCCACTGTGGCTCACAGAAGGAAATCAGAGTCTGGTGTCAACAGCATAGGTGAACATAAAACCAACTGAGTTAAGACAATCGAAAATTCTGGTTGTGGTCTAAGATAATCCCTGATGGAAAATAAAGCCTTTTGTAAAAGGAAATGGCAATTGGAGGAAAGAAACATGTTTATAAAAGGGGAGCAGCCAATGGACTGGACAGGTGTGTAAAGAGAAGAAAGTGTATGGTATGGACAGAGACACTGGAGACCCCATGTGGAGCTGAGGTCTTGTTTTATGGAGTCACCAGTCTACCTGTCCATTGATGAACACATATGCAGAGATAGGTATGGTGTGCCTCTTCCGCTGGAGGTGCTGTTCTGGAGCAAGGATTTCTCCTGATGTCCAGAGGCCTGCTCACTTCCCTCAGTGACTTGCCCTCCAAAGAAAGAACTTAAGAAGCAAGGAGTTAAAGGGGACTGTGAGAAAGCTTAGAGGAAGGAGAATCTTCTAGCTTATCACATCTACACTCAAATAGACCAAGAAAAATCTTGTTACTAATTTTACATTATTTTGGTCAGATGTTTATTAAGGATGTATGCCAAGTACCAAATGCACAAGCTGTTTTGAGACAGCCAGACACTTGCAGTTGGTCTCTTAAAGTCTGTTGGACACTTCATGTCATGGTGCTAGGGATATATTTGTTCCTTAGAAAATGCTTGTTATTTGATTCTGATTCCTCAATGGAAATTGCCTTTTCCTTTAAAGCAAATCCTTGCTAAGTTCCATTAAGTGGTTGAACAGATTTGATCCACTGTCTGGCTTCAGAGAAGATGTTAGTAAGGGTGACTGTTGGTCTTGTACACCTCTTCTTTCTACCTTAAGTAGAATTAGGGTTTACTTACTGATGAACTATTTTATCCATTTTTATGCTTCTGAGTGTCATGGTTGACACTACTATACCACTTTTCCCTTAAACCCAAAGCAAGGTTAAAGGAAAAGCTGATGAAAATGTATAATGCTTTGTGTCGTCAACAGAAAACCTAGAAATGGGAAAGAAGGCTGTGGAAGGAACCAGTGTTACTAACAGCTCAGAAGCCAAGTTACATCATGGGGCCTAAAGCTAGGCTGGCTCAAAAAGGTGAAAGCCAAAGGCACCAGAACAGCTCTAGACATTACTTCATTACAAAGGGGACTTTGTTTCTTGATAACAGAGGTGACTCTTAGACCAAGTAACTGCTTAGAGCTCCCAAGCTTTAGTCAAAACAGGCTGTTCAGAGTTCCTGTCTGTCATTTTAGATGAAAAGTGGTGTCCATACGTTCATCAGAGCCACCAGAATAAGGAGGGGAAGGAGGTAGAGGAGAAAAGCCACTTATACAAGCTTGAAAGAAAGAAAGAAATGTAAGGTTCATGTGCCTGCAGTCTCACCTCCTAGGACAGCAGCTTCTACATTAATTAAGTCATGGTGTGTGTCTGTGATCTGGGCTGAAAGGGGCTGTCTGTGGTACACAAAGACTGCCAAACAGGAGAGAACTTCAGATACATCCCTTGTTTCTGAAGGTTTGTTTGTAGGTTGAGGTGAAATTTTATATAACAAAGTTAACCATTTTAAAGAGCCTACATTTCAGTTACATTTAGTACTTTGTAGTTATAGAGCAGCTATCCTAATGTTTTCATCACTGGCCTTACCCTTTCTGCCCCTGGGGATTTTAAAAATACACTTGTACTTCTTCTTTTAATTAGGTAATAAATTGAGGTTTGTTCACAAAGTATCATGTACCAGTACTTCATTCTTACTGAGGATCAATGTTAGTGAAAATATTGACAATTATTACAATTATTACAACAGTAATAGTAATAGCTGTTATATGGACCTGCCACAATTTGTTCATTAGTATTGATGGGCATTTGAGTTACATTTACTTTTCTGTTACTGGGAGTAGTGAATAATGCTGCTGTAAACAGTGATGTACTTCTGTGTTTAACCTTCGATGCCATCAAACTGTTTCCCATACAGCTGCTCCATTTTCTTTCTCTCTCTCTCTCTCTCTCCTTTTTTTTTTTCAAGACAGGGTTATAGCCCTGGCTGCCCTGAACTCCCTCTGTAGACCAGGCTGGCCTCAAACTTGGAGATCCACCTGCTTCTACCTCCCAAATGTTGGGATTAAAGATGTGTGCCACCACTACCCTGCATTAGCTGCCCCATTTTTTGCTGCTGCCATCAATATACAGACCTCAGTTTCTTCACGTATTTGACAGTACTTACCACTTCTTTCTTCTATC